>DWTO01004480.1:0-11503 GCA_018244755.1 Jemadia pseudognetus
TCTTATTACAAAACCAGAAGATTGATTTTTGTTTCCAATTCAATATAAGAAAGAGACAAACAATTATATTTTCAAATGAATGGGAAATTATTTGCAAGCATTGTATTAACTACTGTAATCGAGATCGAGATCGATCGATCGATCGATCGATTGAGATCGAGTTTCGGTCATTTGTGTCGTTCAATCATGAACGACACAGGACTATTGTAAATAATTGCGAAATTGCGACGAATACCTACATCTCATTTGACTTTTGAAACAATTGCCGAATAACTATAAATATGAAGCTATGGTTATGAACCAATGTTAAAAAACGCAGCTTTCTCAAAATTAAGTCATCGTGTGTAGTGGGTATACGTTATAGTGTATGCATTTTCGTAGGTTTCTCTCCATTCAAAGACGAGAACAACCACGAGCCGACGGTGCAAGCGCAGCAGTACGGCTCCATATTTCGCGGCAATTCTGCTGTGCACCCGCGACATCCGCCACCTCGTATGACGCCTGTGGAAATCGGTAAGTGCGTCGGAATGTTTGTTATATGTTAAAGTTTGTTCCATTTAATATATAAACAATTTTTTTTCCAAAGGCTATTCAAAACAATTCTTGTAAATATTCCAATTTTATTTTCACAGGAATGTACGTGCTTCTTGGTGCCTTTTGTCTCGCTATAGTGGTAAGTTCATTGTTATTGTTAGACATTATTTTAAATCTTATTACCTACATACATTATATGATATAGTTTACTCTCCAAATTTTGCAATTTATACTATTGAATTTAAATGAATTAGCATCTGTAGAATCGGTTTACAACGTAACTCTTAAATTATTTAACAGCCATTACAAATTCAGACAAAATCGCAAAATATATAAAAAAAAATTCAGTTAAAAATCTATCAGCCCGGTAAGGCACCAATAATGAGTAAAGGTAAGATAGTGAATTAATGAATCACAATAGGTTTTTGAACGAATTTATTTAACAAAAAAGAACTGGGCTACCGTGTAAACCGCAAATGGACTAGACCGGACTTAGCATGTGGTGATCCAATTACAGATGGGTGCCAACAGTGAACGTAATATAACATAACGCTTGGGTGGCAGGTGTTCGTGGTGTCGTGCGTGGTGTACGCGTCGCGGCTGAAGCCGGCGGGCGGCGAGGCGGGCGCGGGGGAGGCGCGCGCGCGCCCGCCCGGCGCCGCGCCGCGCGAGCGGCCCGCGCGCGAGTCCACCACCAACGCGCACGACTGGGTGTGGCTCGGTACGCTCCACGCCGCTCCTGCCAACACATTAAACCTTCAATCTTATCCGTTATAGAATTTCATTCATGATACCGTTAATATTAATGAACTTCAATCATCAAAGTATTTTTGAAACTATCTGTATCTACTACTTTGTATTGTTATACCTACTAGTATTAAATCCTAGTGCGATATCAGGTCGTGCGACCATCGAGAGGAACGGCAACCGGCACCCCGCGAACCGGCACTCGACGCAGCCGCCGGACAGGGGCAACGGCGGCCAAGAGATGAGGATCACGTCCAACCCGCTCAACTACAACTACGTGGAGCCGGACGACGCGATCCGCGACAACGGCAACGTGATGGTCACCAGCTTCGACAACCCCAACTCCATCGAGCTGCCGTCGCAGAGCGAGCGCCGCGTCGTAGACTCCACCACGTACTGCAAGAAGCCCGCGCGCCACGCGCGCCACAGCTCTGGAGACGGTCATTGGCAGTAAGATTATTATTGTCATCAATAGTTTCCATCTCTCATTCGTAACGAACGATTTGTAACGTGATGCCAACCTTAGCTTTGTCAGCTGATTTTGTAAAACCCTTTATAAAACCACTCTCATCAACCATGCGCTGATGATATGCTAATTTAGTCGTTGCTATCGATCGTAATGTTGTACGTAATATATTATTATGCTATATTATTTTCATTGTGTTATATAGATAGTATGTTATATATGTTTTTATCTTCAGGGCGGATTCGAACGATCAAGACGACTACCGACCCCCAGTCCCACCGCACCGAAATTCTTCAACACCGCAGTCCCAAGTTCCCGTACCACCTCGTAACCCTGCCAAAGTACGTTTTTTTAGAATTATATGTATACACGTATTGTATTATGATATATGTATATGAGTTACAATATCTCTGGGTTGCTCTTTTTTAACATTCATTGCCCTTTACAATATTGTCAAAAGGAACTCTATGTTCGACAATTGTCTAAAAATATTTATGGATTATCATTTCATTGCAACAATTAAATTAATTTCAGATTTTACCGGAGACCGTTATGCCACCAACACGGCGAAGTCATTCAAGGAACCACCACAAAAAACATGAGCGCGACTCAGACGTTTCCAAGAGATCTCCGGAAGGCGGCAGGCGCTCCGACAGGTATCTATTTCTATACATATGTACTTTGTTATTATGATAAATAGTGTTTACATCGCATATTATTTTTTTAGAATTATTGATTTGAACAAGACCGAAGCACCATATCAATCAAGCCGAGACCTCAAAGAATACAAACGCGACTCATACCCGATGCACCTCGACGACGATTTTAACGACAACCCTGTGGAGCACCTCACCAGCAAGGAGGACTGCGCGCGACTCTTCGAATTCGATAACGACGCTCCGCTCATCATGGAAAACAAGGATTACCGAGAAATCGTGGGACTGAACAGAGGGACCGACGACTCCAGGCGCACCTTCGCCAAACCGGAAAGCCCCGACTACATGCACGATTCTGGAATCGGTAAATAAAACTTCTGCGGACAATATAACGGAACATTTATTGTCTGCGTTGCGCGATACTGAACTTTCGATTTCTTTTAGGATTACCCGAGGTACAAATGCGGCACAAAAGCCGACCCAAGGAATCATCCATCGCTAAGCCAGACTTCATCGAACCGGCAAAACAGAACAAAGGTAAAGCCTCCCGAACTTTACGCGCAGTGTACATGAGCCGCGAGTAGTGTCGGGCGGCTTGCGCTGACGTGCTGGTTGCGCAGGCGGCGGCTCGCCGGAGGTGCGGCGCGCGGCGGTGGTGGGCACGGCGCGGTGCGCGCGCGGCGCGGCCGGCGCGGCGGGCGCGCGCGACGCGGCGCCGGACGCGCTCGGGCTCGACGACTTGCAAATGGACTACGATCAAATCATGCATTATTTCCACAACCTCAAGGTATAAACGGCCACCCGCCGTCCCACCATGCTTCTAGTGTAGACGTTGCTGTGTCGCTTGCGGCCCCGCTCGAGCACCGGTCACGGCGCGCGGTACCTTTGTATCTTTAATTGACGTATCTCGATGTTTGATGTATTCTCTTATGAATCGTGGAGCCTGAATTTTGGAGCATTTAAAATGGAAATTAGCATAGTATTTTATATGTGTACATTTTATACAATTATACATTATTACGCCCTGCAGTATTAACAATTGTATCAGTAGGCTTGTACCCGATTACGTTGAGTTTCATTGGATAAGAATTTAAGACACGGCCTGCAGCGATCTTATGCTCTTAAAAGTAGGAATGCCTATATACACAAAGTACACTAGTTTTCGCGTGTTTTTCAAAATAGTCATTCATTATATTTTCATTAAGTAGATAGGTAGATGACAGCTCTATTCACTAGCATAGAAAGTAGACTGTGACTCTCACAATATTCGTCACATAGCCGTTATTAAAAAGAAAATGCCGCAAAAATCTGACTTACGCATATTTTCAAATTTTTCGCAGGAATCAAACGCCTGAGTAGAGCAGATCATTGCAAAGATCCGGCAGATATTGTCTACGTTTAAATATCAGCATATCATCAAAGCTCCTCCAGTCGACGTATACAATGCGACTACCGATACATCCGGGGTGGCCGGGCCCGAGGCTAGTGCGCTTGACTCGTGCAACAACAACGCGCTCGCCGAAGCGCACATTTACGAGAACATAAGCAACGGCAACAGCGTCGCACCCACGCAGATGCTGTGCGACTCGATCGCCCATAAGAACGACTTCATGAAAAGACGGCTGACGTTCTTACTGGAGCACCTGAGCGAGGCTTATGAATAAATGTTGTTGTTGAACGGTCAAGGTATTACCCTCAATACAATATGTGTCCAAAATTGGATCCTTGCAGTGATCGTTAAAGAAAATGTTATATACAGAATGTAACTGTTTTATACTTATAGCGTTAAACGTATATTTACTCTAGTCATCAACAAAGCTGCACATATTTATTAACTAAGATTTCTGTGCATGTAGTGAATACTCATGTCAATGATTATGATAGATATTTAATATACATGCGTTGTTTTTTTCCGTAAACTTATAATAATCGTCTAATTACGGGCTAATATAAAAGCTGAATCAGATATCTACCTACCTATAATGAGCCTCCAGCCGTTGATGTCGTAATATTATTGCAATACCAAAAAAAAATCAATGAACTTTGCATTTGTTCTAGAACTGTACATATTTTTCCATTAGAGATGGTTAAAAACGCTACCTCACTTATGTATATGACGTCTTAACTTTAGCTTAGCCAATTCCTATTTCTGCAAGCGATAAATACCTGTGAATGTGTGATTGTTCTCCATTTAAATTCCAAAATTCATTATTTATCCATTGATATGTTATTTTACGTTTAGAAGACTGCAGATTGCCAGTGTTTAGGACATTAATTATTATAATATAGTTTAGTATTTATATAGCATAAGTCGAAACTAGTCAAATTTATAATAATTTTGAGCTAATATTTTGCTCAAATCGAAATCCTTTTTTTTAATGAAAATTTCCGTACATTGAAGTTCATGAGGCTTGTTATTTTCTTTTAAATTTGTGTATACCACCCCATACGAGTATTATATGTTATATTCCCTTAATATTCTCCCAAACCAAATATCCCTGAATAAAATTTGGGCCAAATTGTCTTCCTCGCGGCCTACTACAGTAACGTTCTATATCAAGGAACAATGTAAGTAATTCTGATACATATTAATGGCAAATGTTCATAGTATTAAAGCCTTTGTCAAACACCTAACAACTTGATTAAATAGTCAGAAATTAGGAGCCAGAGAATCAAATAACTGTTTCCAATTCATGTTGTGATACTATTGACTGCTAGGGATTGATTTTATATACTTACGGTCAATCTTATGTGTAAAAATGCCATATCATATGAAATATATAGCGCTTGTATTATATATTACTGTAAACACTATTATTAATTTATTGGAAGTGTAAATTGCAGTTATGTGTAAGTTAGCTCCGTAGGCTTTGTAAATATTGTTATGACGTTATATAATTTATAGGTACTTGTGGAGACTATGCAGACATAGATTATATTATTATATGTGGTAGAAAAGCTTAACATACTATCTACAGAGTAGTTGCACTCAGTAATATGGTGAGATGTTTCATGTCTGTTACAAATGTACTAAATAGTCAATGTTTTGATCTTGTAATTGTGTATTAATGTGGCCATTATTAATAAAATAGGAATATAATATGGTATTCAAAAATATAATTATAACTAAATTAGTATGCAAATTAAGTCCTCAGACGAAATGTGGACTTATCACTCTCTGTTTTGTCTGAGATTAAGTCGTGAAAATTTTATGTCGCTATATGTTCGAGGGGTGTTTCAACTGTCTAGTGTACTGTTGTAAGACTTATTACTTCGTAATATACCGATAGTGTGTTGTTTGGCTTTTGTCGTTAGGTTAGAGACGAATCACTGGATATTGAGTACATTGTGCTGTAGTATTTGTTATTACGGACATTGTTTTTGTTGAGTTTTTGTAGTAATATATTAATGTATTAATGAATATTATTAATAATAATTGCTACAAAGTATACATGTATGCAAACCGAGGCTTGTCACGAAAATCCTTTCATAAAATGTCGAATATAATAAATTATTATCAAGTAACTTGTTTTTTATTTTCGCCACTACCAATGTATCTTGATATTTGTGTAACTAATGAGATACAGCGAAGTGATTAAAACCAACCACATGCTCCATACACTGTTCAAATCCTGTTCCTATAAATAATTTTTAAATTCGTAGATAAGGGCTTTAATAACTGGTTTAGTTTTATAAGCGAAAAATAAAATAGAGTATTTTTTACTTATATAACGCTACTTTATTCATTTTCTAATATGTAAGGATAAGTAATTGAATTACAAATGTTCAAAATACCACCGATGATCAAACGGAGATAAGAATTTGTGACAACCTCCCATATTATTCTGAATTATATACTTCATAGTATATTTGTTTAGGTTGTTTTCTTCTTTCCATTTCTGATCGGCGATCTTTTTCTCTAGTAACTCATGAGAAATAGCTTCAGCCTTAAATGGTAATCTTTCAGCTATTATTTTCAACATACGATGGACCTGTAAAATATGTTTAATGTGAATTTATGCAGGTACGACTTGGGTGCTGAAATGGTTTAAACTGTGATGTGGTAGTGAGTGGTCATATTGTTCCAATATGAAGAGTTTGGATTACATGCTATAGTTTTAGTTAATCATAAGCCAATTCTTCACTTAAAACTGCTTATAAAAGAACAGAAATGCTCATGAAAACCAACAATGATTGTGACATTGATAGTTTTTTTACTGTAACAACAAAAAGGCCTGAATCATGAAAATTATTTTTCTTCTAAGTCATATATATCTGTATAAGATTGTTTAGGCTTTCAAATCTTTTGAAGAAACTAATATTTTCCATGCTCACCTCAGCATATTCACATTTTCCACCCACTTCAAGTATGACCCTTCCAGATTTAATTGGACTAACATAATGATCTATAGCACCCTTGCCGCCACCCATACGCTGACCCTGACCTTTTTTAGTTACTGGTTGCCACGGTGGGTCCACCCGCCAGATGGCAAACATTCTTTTCTGATCTAAATGTCTTGCTACAACTAAACGTGCCATTTCAAAATGTTCATGACGCATACGCCCTCCACCATTAGACTGAAAGAGGATTAAAAACAAAACATAGTTATAATAATATTATCTTGGGACAACTCCCCACACAACCATCTGAACACATAGTAAGTGTCAAGAGAGCTTTGTTATGGTAACCAGACAGTTGATAATCTACATATATACTTAAATAGTTATTTTTATAAATCTAGATACACCACAAATCTCATCACACAAATTATTATTATTCTGGGTGGGATTCAAACCCATGTCATTATATGGTGGTAAAATGGTGGCTCATTTGTCTGTTGTGCATGTTAAATTTATAAATAAAAATGATACACACAATAACACCGAATTGTTTCAACTGCAGAGTATTGTGTAATGTTTCCGGGCCTCTCATATACCGTAGACGTTTTTGCATTTTAGGTGGTTTCAAATTTGGCGGATACATTGGAACTTTGTCATACACTTTTAACCTCTGGCGATCTGGGATTACGATATCTGTAAGTGAAGTAAAAATCCAAATTAAATCATTACTTTTTTGAAATTTTTATAACTCTTTTTATAACTTTCACAATTAGAATAAACTATATAACCAAAATATACAGTGTAAATAGTCAAAGATAAATTAAATGTGCTTAGATTGTAACGTAAACAATGCCTGTCCATAATTACCGTCATAATTTTTTGGGGGAGCAAAGTACTTTATTCCTGAGGTGAATGTGATCTGTAGAAACTCTGGCTTTAGTAAACCTGTAAAGATATTTTTATCGCATTGAAATTCATGTACAACAAACTGTTTCTTTAATGGTTTAAACCTTTTATCGTTATATTCACTTACCTGTAGAAAATTGTATTGTCCGTAACAACATTGTTAATGTATTAATAACCGCAATAAATTCCGATTTACTAAATAGACTATTGAACTAACTCCATAATATATTTTATCGAGTTAACCTTTCTATTTCCTTAATTTAATACTGTACGCGCTGACACCATCCACCAAGTCAACTTGAACTGTCACTGTCAGTGTCAATGCCAGTAACAGATATTTAAGTTACCGTATTGAGTCCCGGTGTAAAAGAAATATGATAAGGTGAAAATATCATTCGGATTTTATTAATACAATGATTTTGATTAATTGTTTTCTAACAGAAGTTGGAAGTTTCTTACTTAAATAATTAACATGAAATATAATACACTAAACTTCATATGATTTTGTGTTATAAAATGAGAAAATGTTACCTATTGAAAATATTCAGGCTAGTGTCAAACAAAAAATATAATGGCGCTAAAATTTAACTACAACTGAAGCTGTCTCAGTTTAGTGTCTGTTTATGAACCAGTTCCCATGGTAATTATTCTGACAATATTCTAGTCGCGATTAGTTTTGGCACAAGTGCTTTATTAAATTTACGTAACATCACCCCTGTAATCCCCGAAGAGGTAGGCAGAGGAGTTTTTACATTTTATCACATTCACGAAAACATTAGCAAGCTAATTTGTAAAATTAGTTGTTTCTGTTCTTTGAGTCTTAAGCAAAAATGAACTATCGCATAATGTTGAGACTCCAAAAGTGCTTATATTTTAATGTATATATTTACATAGTGTGGATGACTGCAAATAGTACGTTTTTGTATTTTAAGGTAAGTAATACAATGAACATCGTTTTGTTACTTAATTTATAAAGTAGTATACGGTAGTATTAAATAAACTAATATAATACCGTAATTCGGTAATTCTTTCTGGGGAATATATTCTTACACCACTGTGTCGGGGCTGTGTAAAAAATGTAAAAATATATTACCCGACCCTATGCCGGGGTGCAGGAAGTTGTAAAAGGTGACTAAACCCGGCGGTGACAGATGGCGGTATCACTCGGCCTGCCCAGGCACAGCTAAGAATCATGGCCGCCTACGGACAACAGCGTAGGCAGCGCGAGAGCCTGTGCTCTATGATCCCAAACCCGCTTATCTAGCTTGGGGATTAGGGGATAACCCTTTAGGGGAGGCCTATGTCCAGCAGTGGACTGCTATAGGTTGATGATGATTATGTTAACATAAAAAAGAACCTATTGGAACCATTGTTAAAAATAATGTTTGGTTTTTAGCTTTTAGTTTATAGTATGGATTTTTTCCTATAATGTATGATATAAACTATGTCATTTTTATTAAATTTATTGTTTTCAGTTTCATAAATTGGGACATTTGTCAAAATATCTTTGTGCTACAGTATTTGTATTGCTAAGCACTATTGAGTCTGTCAGACTTTATCTCGGTCATTATGGAAATCTGTGCTGTAGGGTGAGTTGGTTGAGTAATAATAATATTAATTAACTACATAGTTACATGTTACATTATGCAGTTTCAGAATCATTGTGTACTCATGTTTCAACAGTTATGTTTACATCTCACTATGGAATAGGTGGTGAGTTTATTGCCTTGCACCAGGCACAAATCCAATAGCAAGTGATATTTAAACTTAAAACACACATTTTTAAGAGGTGCACGCTAGGGTTTGAACCTGGTCTCCCAGAGTGAGAGGTCGAATTTCAAACTACTAGGTTATCAGTGTACAGATAACTATATATTACCATCACCTGAATTCCCTGTGTCTATTAAAACTGAAAGCAACATCAGAGTAGTACACAGTAGATGAGGGATATAGTAGGTACCCACATTTCATCAGTCATGTTTACATCCCACTAATACAATAGAGGGTGGGTCTATTGTCATACACTACACTGAAATTCAGACTCAGAGCTGCTACTAGAAAATCTAAATTACAGCTCTTAATAGTAACTCTCAATCAACAGTTACAGTAAACAGGTTACAACAAGGCAGTCATAACATGTTTACCCTATATCTATTAAAAAATAAATATCTACATTTCTTGAATTATTCATTTATATATTATGTAAGGATATTATTACCCCTTTGGTAATCACAGCACCAGATCTGTCCAATTTGTAACATGTAATTAATATTATTTATTCTAGTGATTAAACTCATCTTGTTCAACATACAAAAAACATATAGACATAAAACTATTATGTTCATCATTGTCATCATCAACCTTGTATAGTTCCACTGTTGGACATGGGTATCTTCTTAGAATGAGAAAATTTAAAGCTGTGGTCTGCCTTACTGGTGAAGTGCAGGTTTGCACACTAAAGAACATTATGAAAAATGGTATGGTGTATATGTTGCCTTGAGGTTTTCCATTTTTACTATTGTTCTTAATGGTTTTGAAATATTAATTAATACAAAATGTAAGATAATGTCATTTATTTGGAGTACATAAAACATTACATAAAATTTTCACAAAGTCCTGTAAAGCAAATGTATGTGTTTATTTTATTATATAGGAGTAGCTATTGATTTTACTTAATTGGGAATAATCTATCAGTTTTTATATTTTATTTTCAGGTACCGGAACTGGCTGGATTTTTGATGTTGACTACATTAATGCAAATGCCGCTTATAAGTTTCTTCCTTTTTAATCCCTATTTGTTGAACACACCTACAGAAATCATACTACACACATTATTATGGTCGATTGCATTATTAGAAATTATATTGAGTTACATAGCTTTAAAGCAGGCATCATCTGTTGCTAAAAGTATATATTTTTGCCACTCAAAAGAATGTTAACATTTATAATACATCTTAAGTATGTTTAACAATGACAACTAAATAACAAACCTTACACACAAGCACATTCTGAAACATAAAAAAAGCTTAGGGCTTAAGGCTAGAAAATGGCAGAAAAATCTAGAAATGCATTAGTCAGTACAGCACTATTTTTGAATATACCTGTAAGTCTGCAAGTGTTGACGAGTCTTTTCCAAATTTAAACTGTTCTTAGTAACATAGTTACACAACAATAAAGGCAAATTTTGGTATTTAGACTTGTTACACTATAATGTGTGTTCATTATAAAACCAAAACTGACAGTCACTACTGTGGCATATGCTGTAACTAATGTAATTAAACCATTACTGTTATATAAGTTTCTTATTTATATGACTGGTATTTTTTAATAATTTTTGGACAGGATAGTGTAATTTGTGGTCACAATAATTATAGTTAGGTACATCATAACACTTAATGATTAATACTATAAGACTTAACATAGTTATACTATGTTAAACAGGTTACATTTAGCAAATTTGATGCATACATCAAAATTACTGAACTATGTCTGTTAAATATCTTTAAATACATATTCCATAGAAATAATAAGTTGTGTTAGAACTGAAACACTGCAGATTCTTGAGGAACCAGTATAGAAAAGTAGTATTAATTGACAGTCATCCATTAATACTGATAATGAATTATTGTTCATACATTTTTATATACATTAAGAGTATTTCAAATTTGTAGAAAAATACTATAGTTGAATCTGTAATGTTCTATTTTTCTTTACTTCATAGACCACTTATGGTTTATGAAGTATGCAAACTAGTATAACACATTATTTTTTTAAGTGCACCAATTTGCACATTAGTTAAATATGAGCTGTATTGGATCAAAATTATTGACGTAACACGTAACATCACGCCTTT
>DWTO01004481.1:0-11503 GCA_018244755.1 Jemadia pseudognetus
TTCGACCCGGGGATCGAACCCGGGACCTCCCGTTCGGCAGTCGCACGTGCAACCAACACGACCAACGAGGCAGTCATATATATACACGAGATATACGAGTGATGTTATATATTATATAAATATAGGAAACGGCAAATCTAACCCGGAATGCTCTATTTGGCAAGTTGTTATGATAAAGCACGTGTTCGAAATATAACACAACGATAATAACATTTCTCATACAAAGCCTATCAACGGAACACGTAGACGATAGACATAAGCGTGTGAATGTAATTCTATTACACACAGTTCAATGACCTGAGTCTGATTGGAATGTCAAAGTCACTTATATCAACTACACGACAATATGGACTTGAATGAACCATAGAGATATTACAGATAGAATAGGCGTGCCATAAGCGCGTATGTAAGTGAAAATATCTCGTTGATAGAATGAGAAAAGTTTGACAAGGTTTAAAAAGATGACAGTTTAGAATCTGCACAAGTAACTATCAAAATAAGTTATTCTAATTCTTTCAACTATTATTAAGTTGAAGCTAATATTAAAACGTCCTGACAGGAAAGAGGAGTTTTTTATTAAGGAATGTTCTTAAAAATTAAATCGTAAGAATAAAAATCATGAAATGGTAAAACTAATTTCAGCCACAATAAATCACTTGTCCAATTTTTACTTTAGCGCAGCGAAGCGGACGAATTGGAACCAAAATTAAGGTGTTCAACGAAATTAGTGTACTTTACTTCAAGAAGGCTTATGTACTCGTATGTTACTGGCATTTGCATAAACGTTTATAACACTCGCTTACTTACAGCCATGACCCAAAGGAATAAATCTTCCACATTACCTTAATGTGGTAAAGTCGTCCGTTCCTTATAAGCAGTTTGACCTCAAACAGACCTGGTCAGCGGACAGGGGTCAGTGACCGTTACTGAATGTTAAATATTGCACATACGACCAACGAGGCAGTCATGCTTTTTAATGATTATTGCATTATAGTATAATGATTCAATTTCACTTCTATTATATTTATATCTTCACGTCTTATATCGATAATAACTATTTATTGCTATTCCCTCTTATTTCTATTGCAATTAAAGAAAAAGATCTACTTTTCTCGATTCATGATCTCAAATGAGATATTGCACGCCAATGTCGGGTACTCCAACCGCTCTCGGCCCAAAATCGATTTTTGGAAATGAATAAAAAATACATTGGTACCGTACATGCCAGAGAGTAAATAATCTTTTATTTCATGTTTAATGTCAAAATATTAATTGCTGTAATAATGAAAGCAAATATCGTGAGGAAACCTGCCCATGTAAAAATTATTCATAATTTTATCCAAGACGTGAAGTCTACCAACGCTCATTTGGCTAGCGTGGAAAGCTATGGTATTAGTTCCCATTTTAAGATGAGAAACTCGTCCGACAGTGAAATGGTGAATGAGTAAATACGGTAAATATTATGTACATATATAATACATATCTGTTATTTACATTTCATTAAATAATTAATGAACTCGATAAAGGTGATGTTTTATTCATTCCAGTTCTCGTCTGGCCACAACTTGTTTTTGTTTCCGTGAATCATACGTGACGAAGCGCTTACAACTTAATCGTGTTTGCATGCCACAAACGATCTGTCAAGTTAAGTACACCTAGTTTGACACGCTGTTGCAATGGATTGGCCTGTTGGCACAATCGTTAGTAACTGTGTTTATGCAGCCTGGAGTAGTGCGTTCGGTTCCCACTCAGAACGAATATTAAAATTTAAGGGACGAATGTTTATTTTGTGTCTTGGTGTAAAATTGTCTATAGGTATTAGTATAGTACATTGTAGTACATAAATTAATTGCACATGTTTAAAGAATGATATAGCTCCGGCTGCATCTAGTTTGGAATAAGAGAGCCCTGTGTGAATTGTCCCAAGATGTTATTATATTTTATTATTTATATTAGGCATTATGATTTCAAAAATATTTTTTTTATGTGTTGACATTTTTTAAAGATTTTTTTTAAGAATTATGGTCGTGTTGGTTGCAAGCGCTACTTGACTTGATGTTCCTAACTTAGATTTTCTAGTAGTGGCCCGGAGTCGGGAAATATGCCAGGTACATGGCAATACTCTCACCGCCTATTCCATAGTGGGACGTAAACGTAACTGGTGAAACGTGGGAGTGTTCTACACTCTTCAACCTACCTCTTCAGGGACCACAGGCGTGATGTTACGTACATTTGTTCAGTAATTATTATTTCGAAAAAAGATTTCGTGATCGGTCATTAACCCTTGTTATTCTCTTATTTTATGCACAGAATATAATTCATTACTGATGTATTGCGATAGCGGTTGGAATATACGAGACAAGAATATGAAAAAGTGATAAAGGTTTGACATTAAGATTTTTGAGAACGGATTCAGAAAAATATCAGTGCAGGCTGAACGTTTCTTATTGAAAACAATCTCAATATCATTATGACACGTGATTTACAATAAAGCCAATGAACTTCATATTTTTAGTCGTGTTTTAATAGAAAGTTTTTACTTGCTGTAGGGATATCTCTCTTATATCCGCTCTAATATATGTATACACGTAACATCAAGCATGTTATCTCCCGAGGGGTAGACAAAAGAATTTTTCCATCGCCATCATCCACCACGTTTCACCAGTGTATGAATAAAATATGCTCAAATATATTATAATTTTTGTTATATGCATAATACGTCCGGATACGAATTGTCACGACTCGATACACAGTTCATCTAAAACTTTAAATGGAGTTTCCTTTATTTTTTCAAAATTAAAAGAACCTGTACTATGTATATACATCGCATGAAAACTAACATAGAGTTACGTCTAACTATGTGAACACAGGTATTGTACCTTCAAATGAAAGAAATAGATATTTAATTACAGTCATACACAGTACTAACAAAAACCAAACATAAAACGAGCGGAGAATGTATACACGAGACTTGTTACAAAAAAAAATGTTTTGATGAAAACCTCATTCGCCACACATCGAATAAAATTACATCATCGCTGTATATTGATAAGTTACGAGAAATATTCTCTTAAGATTCCGCGCCAGCAAAGGCCTTGACTTTGCTTCATTATAAGTTTAGGATTTTTATTTTATTTCAATACACCAACACCCATAAGAGCCAAATATTGGTCAGTTGTGTTGTGGAACTTTGCTGTCATACGAAATCCTCTTGCCTCATGAGGCGTAACTCGCAGCGGAGTAAAAGACGACAGCCATAAGACTACACTTTGCTAAGGCCTTTGATGTACCTTAGCTAAGGTCTTGACTTGTAGTCTTAATAGAAAAATGGGTATGTGCCCGGTGTATGGCAATAGACACGCGACGTATTCCATACTGGTTCGTGATGAATATATCTTGTGCTAGGTGGGACTGTACTACACTCCGCTGTATACCACTTCTGAGATTACAGGCGCGATGATACGTGTGATACTGTTTATTATTTAGACGACAATATGAAAAGTATTACAATTTATGCAGACTATTAATATAGTCAGTTTTAAGGGGTAGCAACATCAACTTCTACCATGAAACAGCTGTTATTAAAATAATGCTTTGATGAAACTATTCATTCATATTAAACGAAATAATCAGTAATAAGCAAATATGCGACGAACACAAATGTTACAAATAAAATATTTGTTCAAGAATTGTAACATTCTATGATTGTACGCTAGGGTGCATTTCGTGTAGAAATGTATTCGAACGTTCTAGAAATATTATGGAATGTACACGACATTTTATATGACATATCCATAACGCAGCATGATTACCAATATTATAAAATATTATCATTATCAAGTCATCAACTATTACACCGTACTCTACTCCAACTACGTTGGACTCGAAGCTAGTGTCATTAGAAGATTTAATATCATAGGCCACGCTGGCCAGTTGCCAGACTTCACACGCCTTAGAATATTCATTCCAGAGAACATCACAACGTGTTTGTTCGCGATGTCGCCTTTCATTGCCTTGTTGGTAGAGTGGTTGTTCGCGACTGCTGATCGAAAGATCCTGGGATCAAAGCCTGGTAAAATTTTCTAGTAGTACCTCGGAGACTGCATTCGTACCCGATGTGCGTCAATAGGCCCACTGCTTATTCGATTGTGGAACATAAACGTAACCGGTGGTAACGTGGAAGTGTAATAAAATCCTCGGCCAACGTAATGTAACGTACCTAACGTAACGTACATAGTAATGGAATATTATTTAGTACAAATAAAAAAACCAGTTGAAAGAGGAGCCCAAAATCATAAATGCTAACTAAAATCATTACTCACCTTCATTAGAAATACTATAAAAAAATAGGAATGAAAATCCAAAAAATATTGTAACCTCCGACTACGTACAATTATCATTCACGATGCGGTACTGAGGTTAACTGAGTTCAATATTATTAAATTAAACTCAAATCTTAATTGCATTCAAATAGATAATCTACTTGTTATATATTATTTAGAACACAAACAGTACAATTCACCTTTGTACTCGTAAGAATTTATTTATATTTACGTAATAAGTCTACTTACCCAACTCCTCGCTGGTGACCAGTTTCGACGCAATGGACCGCATCGCGATGAATGACGTTCCGTTAAAAATTTCAACCAGTGGTGCTGTAAGAAAGGAAATATTCGTAATACTTGTTGTGTTTAAAGCAAAATAAAAAATCAGTGATGTTAAATTAAGGTAATTAACCATCACTGCAGACATGATTCTGTTCAAAACTGAAGGAAATATCCCGAGATACTGGTCCCAAATACACTTAATTTGTACAAACTTCGACATTTTTGGTAACTCTATTACCTTATATTCATTACATGAAAAATATACAATAATGCGTTGACGTGTATCTTTTTCAAATAGTAATTTGTAACAAATAATGTCATATAGTTAAATAGGAGGATTCTAATTAGATAGATATAAGACTACAATTCTTTGCGAGCACAATACTTTTTTAAGGTAAAATCCATTGTTCAATTTGTAAAATGAATCCATTGGTATGATAACATGACGAACTGTGGGAAGACATCTTAATAATGAAAACATAATCCGATTCTCTGTCTTCTTACTGACGAACGAATATTACTTTCCCGTTTATTGGAGCAAATCGTCCACGGAGATTTATGTCAAATTATGGTGAAAGGGCTTTTTTTTGCGTCATTTTGGATCATATTGGAAAGATCCGCATGGTGGTACTTTGTCTCAGATATTACGTTGACTAAATCATACTTAAAATGAATGAAAATGTTTGGTTTTAATATAGGAAATAATTTGTGTCCATAAGTGAATAGAATTAAGCCTTTTTATGGTAGATTTAAACATTTGTGTTTTGCAAAAAATACAAGTTCTTAATTATGCACCTGATTTTTAATTCAATTGCATCAAAAATATACAAACCAATGTAAATCTCGGTGGTGGTGGTAGCGAAGGCGAATATGAACGAGGCGAGGATCTTGCTAGTGCACGAAATGATGCCAACCACTGTATCATCCAGCTTCATGAAGTCGCTAAAGATACTTATGGAGAACAGAGTACCTGAAGGCAAAACAATTATTATATTCAATTATTTTCACAGATATTTATATGAACCTACCCGCTAATCCATAAATTGCTTTATATGAGCAGGCATAATATTATAGGACATCTATCTTATCTTCTGATAAACCACATGGCTTTTTTCATTCTAATTTGCAATAGGACCGTATAGACTTATATAAATTGGAAAGTATTTTCAGAATTCTTTAAATAAAAAATTTACTATCCACAACTACTTATTTATTTTCACTTTTGCAACAAAATCTATTTATGTAGGTATATGTGTGCAAGTTCTTACAGAATAGTCTTACTTCTTACGAAGAACTACACCAACTTAACTCTAAAAGAACTAGGAACACCATAAGCCAGGGTTTGCAAAACATCGACTTTACACTGTCAGTTACAGTCAGTTATTTATAGGCTCATCTATATTAATCTTTAACATTCCAGACTCATTTAAGTCTCTGTCCTTATGCAGATTCAGAAAACAATTAATAAGGACTACTTATAAAAACATCAGACATGAATACAATGGCTTGAGGATGTTTCACTTCTACCAAGCAAATATAGATAACCATATTTGATATCTTAGTATTTAAGTTCATAAAAGGGGACTGTGAGTAAGTGAAAATGTTTCAATATTGACACACATTTATCAGCCATCTTAAGTTTGCTCATTCTCGTGCCAAAGTAATGACACTAGTAATAATATTAGGCAATGTAATAAGTTATCACTATTAGAAGGAATGTGGAGATTTATTATGGTCCAGCTTTTTTCTCTCGTTCCATCGCACCTATATATTACATGAATGTATTATACGTATTACTGTATACATGTATTGTATTAATACCTTATGTTGATATAAAAGTTTTGAATTTCAAGTCAGAAAGACCCAAGGAATCACACATTCATATAAAAATGTTATAAAAAATCTTTGGTAACGCTTAGAGGATATTATTCAAAACTAGCCTCAATACCTATTCGGAAAGTAATGGTTTCGTAATTAATTAATCTGATAAAGTATTTTAAACATGATCCTACAACAGTAATCGTCTAAATTTATAATATACCTGACTGCCTCGTTGGTCGTGTTGGTTGCAAGTGCGACTGCCGATCGGGAGATCCCGGGTTCGATTCCCGGGTCGAACACTACAAAAAATTTCTAATTTAGATTTTCTAGTAGTGGTTCGGACTCTGGATGTGTGCCCGATGAATAGCAATAGGCTCACTACCTATTCCATAGTGGGACGTAGACGTAACTGGTGGGAGTGTTCTGCATTCCTCTGCCTACCTCTTCCGGGATTACAGGCGTGAAGTTACCTTTTTATTTTCAAAATGTAACATTTTTCCATGCGCTGTCAGTGTACAAAGAAGGTCATTATTCTGTGGCGAATAGCAATTAGACTTGTTTATGTGAAGACCCGCACATCGAACGTTCTAGATACATATCACTTACTCTTTCTTACGTTATTGTAAAATTATTTTTAAACACAATGCATACCTCAGTACTAATATCAAATATCTTCGCGGTATCGAGAGTGGAGACACGATTTGTACTTTAATATTATCGTTTTGCAAATATTTGTAAGTTATTAAGCTTTTGCGTAACTATTTTAGTGTCAGGTGGCTTCGATGTACCCACATCGTGGGAGCACACGTGACTAGTAGTTAAATGCCCGTTCGCTTACCGATACCCTATATTCATAACTTTCTTATTATGTAATTTCTTATATTACTATTTCGAAGCATATTGTTAACTCGTGCTATTGTTAACATGTACATGACCTACATGTACAGATATTTGAAACGCAATAATTATTTTATTTTCATATATTTCATCTTGAACTTTGGACGTGATTATCAATGTTTGCGTGATAAATAATAATTAATCTTTGTTTCGAAGTTGCTCATTAAAAAATCATATAAGAAATAATTATAATGATTATTTATATAACTTATATTTATCATAGCTATATTTTCCTATTTTATAAGACGATTGAAAAACTACAACACAATCAATAACATTGGTGTCTTGGTCTTCAACGCTGCTTTAATACACACCGTTGTTCCTTTAGAACCCTATTGTTACGATATGCACATAGTTTCTAAATAAAAGTAAAGCATAAAACTTGGTGGATAATACTAAATATATATTTGCTTTTATATGAACTGGCGAAACAATCATTCGATCAAACCGTTCATTCAAATGGCACGCCAGGTGGTTGTTACTCGTATGTGCGTTTTGCGTTACATTTATGTAACCACTTGTGTAAAGGATAATGCCAAACGACATTAATTGATTCAGATTGGCAAAATAGATCTACTTTGGTCTTGCCTTTTAAATATATCGTTATAAGCACATACGAACATATCGTATTATATTCAAGTTATATTTCTTTTGGCGCGTTCGGGAAGACATTTCAGCGTTCACTGTCAGCGTGAGGCGAAGTTGCGAGCGTCGATGTTACACATAATTTATATTTCAAGTTATAGGTATGTCAATGAATAAATAGATTTTAAGACTGTTAAGCCGACAGTTAAATCCAAATAAACATTACAGTTGATTATTTACTGAATAGGCCATTTAGTATTATTTTGGTAATATATTTGTATAATGTCTATTAAACCCGCATTAGAAACTCTAATATATAATTTGATTTTTTAAAGACGTCAGTTAAGTGTAACTTTTTGCAAGGGTACAGAAATAATTACGGTTTTTTTTAGTTCATTTTAATAGGCTTTTTGATTTGTAATGTGTCAAACCACTTCTCCTTTACCGTGAATTCTTTAAAAGTTATTTTCTAGAGAATAGAGAAGAGAGGGGAGGGGCGGTTCAACATAAAAAGCGGTCGTCCCTTTAGGTTACCAAATAGGTTTACAATCCTCTGCGGCTGTGTTTAGGACTTGTACATACAAACATGATAGTGATAATCTTCTTCATTGTGTTCAATAGCACTGGCTCAACCGAAAGCATCGTCGACCATGGTGTGCCGTGTACGACGGAACCGCGGACTGACCAGCGGTTTTGGAGTTAAAGAGAGAATGATCACTTACATGCCATTTACTCTCAAACTGTCTTTTAAGAACATAGCCGATGAAGAGGGAGAATTGACGTACCTCGTTATACAAGCGGATCCCTTCTATTCCGCATTTAAAAGTGAGTTACGTTTCCCCTTTTGTCAGTAAAATTATAATTTATTATGTTATAGAAGAATTACTCTGACATTGTCAAGTGTGGGATTTTGTTGGTAAAACATATTTCAATAGTATCGTAGTGAAAATACTTCTATGAAAATATTATAACGTATTCGTATATATAAATGTTCAAAAATGATGTATTAAAAGTCGTTTTAAATTTTAGTACCAAACGAGGTGATCACGCAACCCGTTCCATTCGTCCTACGGCATTCAGCGAGTGGCACCATCGAGTATATAGACTCCGAGTCAGTTCCATACCTGGGGTACTTACCTCAAGATCTGATGAACAAGAACGCACTTATACTCTACCACAACCATGACCTCCACTATTTACAGAAAGTGTATGAGACCATTGTTAAACAGGGTCGTTTGGCGCGATCTAGTCCTTATAGGTATGCTGTGATGGATCATTAATTTATTTTTTTTATTGACCCATATGAACTTTAATTTGTATTGTGTTGTTACAATTTAACGTAATTCTATAATTGATCAAGAAAAATGAAGTGTAAAACGTACAAGAGAAACGAAGAAGGTTTATATCTGCAAAGTTTTTCAAGTTTCGTTTTTCACTAAGGAAAAATCAATGAAGGCAGTGGCACTGCTTACATAATTACCGGCCGGAGTTGGAGTATTCGTTACAAGGGCTTCGTGAATAAATTTCATTTATTATTTTCATCGATGAATAGAATTAAATGTGATCATAGCTATTTGGCACTTCTATAAATTTAAGCATAATAAAAATTGTGCGAATACAAGTGGAAGTATTTGACGTATATATACCTAATATGATTTAATCGGATTTTAATTTCTCCTAGGATGTTGGCTCAAAATGGTCACTATGTAATGTTGGAAACCGAGTGGTCCGCCTTTATAAATCCCTGGTCAAAGAAACTGGAATTCGTTATTGCCAAACATTATGTTCTCGAGGTAAAGTGTATAATTTATTGTATTATTTTACAATATGAATAATTGTTTCGTGTTAAATGTAAAAGAATGGAGCCCTGTAGTGTACCAATGAGCAAATCTGTACTTTTTTCTTTAGGGTCCGACAAATCCTGCTGTGTTCGACGCACCTGAGCCTGAAAAGAGAAGTAACAAATTCAAGAGAGAGGAAGCATCTGAAGCACAACATATGAGAGATAATATTATTAGAATTATGAACGAGGCAAGTATACAGAAAGTTATAGTTTTTCAAAATGTTCATTTTGGGATAAGTTATCCACTGATAATAATTAATCTAATAGAATATATTGTATAAATTATTAATATTCGATAATGTTAAAATGTCTTGACATTTTCCTGGAATTATTGTTCGCGCAACATAATGTACGAGCGTTTATAATTCTCAATGGTTGTATAGGTATTGACGAAACCAGCTGAAGTTGCTAAACAGAAAATGATGAAACGTTGCCAAAACCTTGCTGTATTTATGGACACACTCATAGAAGACACACTCAAAAAAGAAGAAGAGGAGCGCGAAGACGTGCCGGATCCCGAAGCTAACTGCCTTGTAAGTTTTACTCTTTGATTTATTTGTGTCAGGATTATCATGTGTGGCGTACATTACTACGTGTGTATTGAAATGTACGTATGTTATATTCAAAGTCTCAAACCTTACAGTTGATTAGCTAAAATTAGTTACAATTCAAATAAGTAATTTCACAGGCTGAAACAGTTTAAGTTTTTATAATACCTTTTGTTATGCCGAAAAAGATTAATTATGTTCTTTGTTGCAAGTGTGCCTGCCGATCGGAAGGTCCTGTGTTCAATTCCCGGGTCGGGCACTATTAAATTTTTCTAATTTAGATTTTCTAGTAGTGGCTCGTAGTCTGGATATGTGTTCAGTACATGACAATAGACTCGCCACCTATTCCATAGTGGGACGTAAATGCATCCATATTATACGTAATGTTACTTGGACGTACAATTATTAACTTACCATAATTTACAGCAATATGCATTTTAATAAAAAAGTATTATATAACAAAAGTTTTAAAGAAGTGTACCTTATGTAAACCTTACAAACTCATAAAACTTCAATCGTGGTGTGCCGTCAAATCGTTGCATTCGAGTGTATTCACGTAATGCTCTAGAAATCAAGAACACAATCATATAAATATAAAAAAAATGTTAATGTGTGAAAACCGTCTTTGGCTCCACTGTCATTAACAAGATAATAAGTTAAAAGGGTTTTGTCAAAAACGGTTATTCCTGTATTTGTTCTTTTTTATTTTTTACATTGACTTGTTTTTTATTTTGACTGCCTCGTTGGTAGTGTTTATTGTAAGTGCCACTGCCAATAGAGAGGGCCTTAGTTCAAATCTCGAGCCCGAGAAATATGCTCGGTGTAGTGCATGGCTCATAATCTATTTCATAGTGGAACGTGAACGTAACTAGTGGAACTTGGCAATATATTACATTCTTCTGCCTGCTTTTTCAGGAATTACAGGCGTGAAGCTATGTTCTATTTTATTTCCAAGAATTGTTTCGCGAGTGGGCTTAATCTTATTTACTATTTGTCAGTTAGGTCGCATCGTGTTATATGTATTATGTTTCCGATTGTTACTGGACATTCCATAACTGTTTGTTTTTTGGTACGTACTTCAAACGTAGTTCAGATTACCACAATTCCGAAAATACCTAAATTTACTTACATACATACATATCCTCACGCCAGGTCCCTTGCGGGGTAGGCAGAGAGCACAGAGTGCCAAATATCTCTATTCT
>DWTO01004482.1:0-11503 GCA_018244755.1 Jemadia pseudognetus
TTTACTTCTATCTTTCTTTCTTCTTTCTTATATCCATAAGCAGGATATTACCACTTGTGAATGCTATCAGTTCATTTGATTATCCCTTCACTTAAAACAAAAACTATTATAATAACATCACGTTTGTTCGAAATTACAAAAATCATTTTTTATTGTAGTTGTTCTTTCAAATTTTCATTTTACAAACAATTGCCGTAAGAACCAATTTATCCGTAGAATGTAGGTATGATTATGATGCCCTATATCAAACGTCTGCAATTAATCAATTGCTTTATAACTCGGGGATGGAAGCCTGATTTGTGCAATTACATTTGAATAGAAATGTTCCACTTATACTTAATGGAAATAGTTGAGGGCAAATAGTGTGTTGGCGATAAACCACACATGTTAAATTTTTCCTTGTTCTTTTTACTTACATCTATTTTCATTATTTTATGGATGGCGTCATAATGATACGAATTGGAATATCGGAATTAATTTGTTATTGCATGAAGCTCGACTCGTCCATTCTTTTATCGAATTCCTGACTGACGATTGAACATTTGTTAAGACATCGCGAATTTAATTTCCCCTTCATGTCATGTTTTTATTTTTGTTAAAATTAAGATCTAGCATCCACGAGACCGGCTTTTGGCCTTTGTGGAAGCTAAAAGTATCTAAATGATTATTATGTATTTATTAGTAGTAAGTAGGTAACACTAAATATTAAACAATTTTAGTAACAAAGACAATATTGATTTTGTGAACTGAGCCGGTTAATAGCGTTCACAAGGGTGATGGCGCGTAAAATTCAGGAGGATAATTTGCAGTGAAATCTAATGAAATCTTAGAATAATTGAAACATGTTTAATGTACCGCAATTAAAAAGCGAAAGAAGATGAAAATAGCTATTACCTCGCCATCTTCCCGGTATGCCGAGACTGCGGCTCTCTCGTGAGGATTCTCTACAATGTCAGAGATCTAAATATCATTTCTCACCTCTGTTTTTAGAGGCACCAAAAAACTCGGTCTTCAAATGTTGTGTAACGTTGCAGAGCACCAAGGAAGAGTGACCTGGTGATGCCAGACCAAGGGCGCGCCTTGGCTCACGAGTTCGGGATCTACTACTACGAGACTTCCGTCTTCACGTACTACGGCGTGAACGAAGTGTTCGAGAACGCGATACGAGCTGCGTTGATAGCGAGGAGGCAGCAGAGGTTCTGGATGACCAACTTAAAGAGGGTGCAGCGACCGTTGCTACAGGTGACATTCTAGAAGTTTCTAGTTTGCGGATGAATCACACACAGATTCAAGCAGCTGTTTCTTAACAGACGCGTGTTGTATATTATGTATAGATACTACAAAGACATACGTTATAAAGGTGCGCTCTTGAAAATGCCAAATGTGTATTAGCTTATAAAACTTTGTATATATTTGCAATGTCAATGCTCTTGATGAACAATTTTACGACTGATTTTACGGTAATGTTCAGGGTTTGGTTGCTAAACTATACAATTTCTTGTTTAAATATATGATACATGAGTGCGTTGCAGCCAAGACTACGATTTCGTAATTTCGGCCACTAAAAACGTTCAAGAAAGACTTGTGAATGATTATGACGAAAAATATTGTTATCAGGCGCCATTTCGACCCCCAAGACCCATGGAGCCGGAAGTGGTCGTGGTGAACAGCGTCTATTTGGAAAATATCACGGCCTTGTTACGGCAGCAGGTAAACAATTATGATGAATCGCGTTGAATAGAATGAAGTAGTTGTTTTATGAGTAAATTTCTTAATTTATTATACTTGGTTAAAGTACCATTTAAAAATTATTTCTTTTAAATATTTGCAGTTTTAAGCGCAGAGCAACCTTCAAAACCTAAATAAACCATATTGAATTCTAAATCAATTTAATTTTATATTATTCATATGTATGTTATAAGGTTTATAAGTTAGCTAACCTGTCAAGAATTGTCCATAAGTTTTTGTAGCCGGGACTCGGAACTGCTGCACTCTCTCACTCTACTCAAAAATCTAGCTGAATTCTCCTCGCTCTTCGCCCTGGGTTCCAGACGCCAGTCTTTTGATTTAACATGGATTATTTCCAGTACTTTTCGGATATGGTCATAATCTGCGGCGCCAAGGGTTTCCCTGTTCACCGGTTCATGATGGCCGCAGCGTGTGAAGCCTTCCATCGATTGTTAACGACCGATTGTGTCAGCCTTTCCGCTGAACTGGCCAGGAGTTCCAGTGAGAGTAGTATGGTGAGTTTACATATTTAAATTCTTTTCAACAGTAAGAGCATGGTCTTTCTGTCTTCGCAGATTCAGCCAAGTTCTTATTGACACATCTATGGTCTTAATCCTGTTCTTTTTCAGGATACCAATCTCGTACAATGGAACATTAAAGCGGTAGGTGGAGAAGTGTTTTAATCTCCTTTCGGTATATATAGTCTAAGTGACGGTCAACGACCCCTGATCTGATATTAATACTTTCATGGTATTTTGTGTAGATATGCGTAACGGCATAGATCCATGAAGTATTTTAGGCATTATTTATGCTTTTTCTTTCAATAAGTTCGCGTTCAACTATCACATGTTGGATTTGGTTCAGTGGCCACGGTTTTATGAATTTTGATCAAAGACATGACTTTTATAAGTGACGGGAGTAACGAGCTAGCCAACACAACAATCATAAGTCGCTGCTTTTGCCTAGGAAATAGGGCTGTTATTCATTATAGAACTTTACGCAGGTATCGAGGACATTAAAGTTCTTTTTGCAATGAGTCCCAGAGTAGAATGAAGTTTCTAGGTATGCGTGATACCCACGTCTAAAAATTGGTATATACTGAGTATCATTTATGTAGATATTTTGCAATCATGGATGACCTACAATAATGCAATGTAAAAATTGTACCGTACATTAATTGGCACTAAACTGGTGATACGGGTAGAAAACGCTACCAACATTTTTCTTTGCGATGTTAGGTGAGCAGTATGGGCGAAGCGACAACCGGCGATTTTAATGAAGACACCGAGTACTTGATAAGACAAGATCAGGCTAAGCAAATGCGGTATGTATGAAAACATTTTTCAAATTGGAATCTCACTCATAGCTCTGATACGGTTAAATACTGTAAGCAATCTGTAACGTTAGCTGTGCTCTCCACACTTTGACATTTGGCCTTTAGTAGCAAATTTCCACGAGCGTGTCTGTGCTTCGTAGGGGCAATCATCAAAATGTTTGCTGAATCCACTCTCACTAGGAAATGCATCGTTCAGGCAGAACAAGGATTGTAATAATAATAATATATTTTAATTACGTATTTATGATGATTTCAGAGTATGGGATCAGATCAAGAGACGCTCGTCGTGCCAGATCCTGCCGCTGAGCGACAGCTGCAAGAAACCACCGGACTTGTACAGGGAGGTGCACCACCCCGCCATTAATTCTATCAGAGTTGTTAAAGTAAGTTCACGAACCACATATACCGATAAAATAATTCCTTTTATTTGTATGTCTTCCGCTAGGCAGCTTAAGAGGTTTCATTTAATCTTCTCAGCATCTGTCTGATTATGATCAGACAATGTCATACATTTTGTCATACACCAGGCAGAAATTCAGACTCCAATCCACTACTATTAAAATCTACTACAAAATCTAAGTTGAAACAATCCGATAGCTCCCGATCCGACGTTTGAAATCAGGACTCTCAATCGGCAGTCACACTTGCAGTGACCAATGAGGAAGTTAATATTAATACTAACCTAACCTTAGATTTTTTATTTAAGAAAATGTATTCATCTTCATTATTTCCAGTGCGACAAAATCCAGCATGCGACATCCCAAACTCAAACCATAGTGACTATGAGCAAGCTCATCTCGCAGGCCGTCATGCAGGAGATAATCAACTTCATATACACCGGCTCCTTAGACAGCGGCGCCTTCAAACAGCAGGTGGGTGGGATGGTGCTGGTTTCGGATTGGTGGGGATGAGTCTCGGGCTTGGTAGGAGAGCAGACAATGTTTGGCTTGTTGTATACCTTGTGGCATTTTTGTTTCTGTTTGTGTGTTGCAAATGTCTACATTTTTTTAACATATTCTAACGGTCAGGAGAAAATCATTAGGTACCTATATATAATTTTTATTGATGTGCCCAATGTGTTGTAGAAAAAATTGCTGGCCTTATTAATTTTTATCAATAACTTTTAAAATACATATGGGAAAGTTTTAAATAATCTCAACAATTCCACTAACATAAATTGAACAATATTAACAATACTTTTATTTTCAATTATATTGTGTTATAATTAAAACCTAAAATTGTATTTTCATGAAATGTTTAATATTCTCATTGTTCGTTATATAAAGTGAACCTTAAAAATATTAGAACTGTTTGATAAAAATAAATAAATAAATCGTTGTTTAACGTCACATTGTATTAATGCAATGTACCTGCAATCACTTACTTAGATATATTTTCTAATGTTGTCTTATAAATATTGATATTAAGTCATACTTGCCTGTAATTGGAAAGGCGTCTGATTCTATCAAATTGTTAAATGTATTTAAAGGCATCTGATTTATTCAAATGTTATTATTTTATTATCAATATTTAATATTAAAAGTTACTCTTAAATGAAATGTAAAAGACATTCGCAACACAAATATATTAGCCTAAGCTTTCTCA
Source organism: Jemadia pseudognetus (assembly GCA_018244755.1). Taxonomy (NCBI): domain Eukaryota; kingdom Metazoa; phylum Arthropoda; class Insecta; order Lepidoptera; family Hesperiidae; genus Jemadia; species Jemadia pseudognetus. The sequence continues at coordinate 4,670 of DWTO01004482.1, forward strand.
CTGTCAAATGATCCAAAGAAATATCAGTTTTTTGATTCCCGACTACTTACTCTAATTTAAATTGCTGCTTCTTATCCAGTATAATTATACTTGCGCTTAATTGTGTCCCTATTTGTTATATTTGCCTTTCTTACTCCTATTATTACTACTTTCTATTTTATGTATGAATAAATTAATTATAATTATTAAATAAAAATATAATAATAAATTAATAATAATGTGTTCTGCAGTCCGCTGTTATCGGATTACTACTGGTAATTGTCATTATTAATAATTAACAAGTAACGCATAAATTTCATGATTATTAATTTTCCATTATTATTATTATTTATTAATTATTATCTTTCAAAATATATTAAATAAAAAAGTGTCTCAGTGTTGTGTGTAGAAAACAATGTGTTGGGCTTATACAATTTTCTTATTACTTGTAGTAATTTAAAAAATAAACATTTCTTTTATATCATCACACACATTGCACATAAATACAACTAATATATAATTTTATTATTATTTAAGTAATTCATAGTTTCTTCCAACACTGGCTTAACATTATGAACGCTACACACTTTCCTATTTGCCTCACGTATTTGATATTTTTTAATATAACAATGGTAGTATTAAGTAATATAGTATTTAAGTTTACTGTACATATCAAATTTTTATTGTAGTATTTTAATATTCAGATTAATTTCACAATGTCTTATAATTTCTGGATGTATATAACGTGATGGATTTTTGATGTATATGACACATACAGTGAAAATTAAAGATGTTCATTATTTATTATTACTTACAATCAATGGAGTGCTTGCAGTTTTGTTGCTATAGAAATCAGTTGCAAACTTAAGGAACTTGGCCATAATTACACTGTATGAGTGATCGCATTGACCCGATTTCGTGGCAGCTTCCTTGCTACAAAACGAATCTTGACCAGTTGGTGTTTGTTAATTACCTTCTCAATCGATTTCATTCTCCTTTTGGCAATTTTCGAACTTACCTGCCCTATGAAAATAACGCAATGTATTGATTCTTTGTTTTTCGAAAATCGATTATTTGTTTTCTAGAATCGATTCCTAGTCTTTCGATAGGTAATTCTTTGCCATACAATAGATGTTATGGGTTTCCTCAACATTTGCAATTAAATATATTGTTTTGAAATTATGTCATTTAAAACATATGCTTAAATTGATTTTAAATAATATTTATTTGTAATGGTGAGATTGTCCTTTACTTTTTCTATTTAAATTAAATCTTATTGTTTCCTGTTGCAAAGCTTGTTTTCTATATATTTCTGATTCTTCATCAACCTATTGATCATTCCACTGTTGGGAATGGGTATGTTATCTCAGTATAAGGATTAAGCGTATGAATACCAGGCTAGCCAAGTACTGGTTGATAGTCTTCCCATGCATTAGATATTATTATGGGGAGTTCTATGGTGTGCAGGCTACGTGTCTTTGCTCTTTCATTACTGCAAGTGTTATCTAAGTTCAAAGTGAATATAAATTTGAATCCAAGATCCTTGGAGTGGGAAGCTAAATTGTAACTAAATCTGTAAGCTATTGCTGTTCTTCTACTAATTCTCTTCTAAACTTCAAATTTGATACTTTATACTAGCTTGGTTTCGTGGCTCCGTCTGTAATCATAATTTCAATTCTTCAATTCTAATGTACTTAAAGTAAATTGAATACATTTTTAACGGATTTTTTCTGATGGAAATATACGAAATGAAATGAACACTATGCAAATGTCTGGGTATGCCTATCTATATATTTTTAAAGTTAGACTTGTATCGGATTGTCATTCAATCAGTGATATTAATTCATCTCTCACGTCGAGTTATTTAATATTTTCATTGCACAGACGCGGAAAGTTTCCAGATTTATTGTGTATAAGCAGATTATGTTATAAACAGGAGATACGCCAGGCGGCTGAGTTGCTCGGCTTCCACGAGCTGACCAAACTGAGTCAGTTCATACTGGATCAGCACTTGTTGTTCGACAAGGGCTTCATGTTGCAGTTCCACACTGTGAGTATATCTAGAATTCGCTCATAACACATTGGGCACTGTAACCGACCAAATTTATTTAATGTATCCATCACAAGTTATATTCCTAATGAATGGAAAAATTACTCCTTTAGTAGATAGTAACGAATATTAAATATATGCAGAGTTAATGGTAAATAGTATTGTCAGTATCATCCTGTTGAGTGTTATCTATAGGTACACATGTAAATACCTGTCAGTATTTAGTCGCATGTTGACCATCATGCATCTTCCTCACCAGCCGCTGCCGCTTCGGTTACGCGACATGTACGTGGAGCGCAATCTGTTCGCTGACGTGACCTTCGATCTGGACGACGGCATTCACCTGGCGCACAGGGCCATGCTGATGGCCAGATGCGACCCTATGAAGGCCATGTTCCAAGGGCACTTCAGAGAGAGCACGTCTAGAGTGGTAAGATCTGTATGAAGTCTACTTATATTTTAGGTTCATTTTTCAGATTGGTTATTTTGAATACTTCGCCCTCGTTTAACTGGTGGTGGAAGATTAAAAGCATAATCCTCGACTCACTAGTCAAGTTCACCAACCACTGAACCAGCAGGTCAGCTATTATATATTTTATGATATCTAAGGCGATGTTTAGTTAAATTTTTCATCCTCTTTACAGATATCTTTTCCCGGTGTGAAGATGTATGCATTCCACATCCTCCTTTGCTACATATACTGTGATAAGATACCGTCTGTGGAGCCGACCCGATGCTTAGAACTGCTGGAACTAGCCAACCGGCTATGCATGAACCGTTTGGTCACATTGCTGGAGGCCAAAGTCATTGACCAGCTGCGACATCAGGACAGGTAATGATTTTTTCTATTAAACTAGCAATTCTATATTCAAGGATGAGAATCTGCAATTCTTGCAGTTTGCCAGCTATTTTTTATTTGCAAATCTGCGAGCCAGGATAATGGAAACAACTCAAATTTATTTTATAAATACAAGTAGCTTCAACAAAGTTGAGTCAGTGCCACTCAAACCTAATTCGTATTAACGGGAAATATCTAATATAAATCGAAGTAACATTAATCTCAATGATCGTATATATTGAATGAGTGTTTGGTTACAGAGTATGTGGAGAAGATGATCAAGTCGTCGAAATAGCTCTTACGTTATTGGAGCCTGTCAAGGTAAGTTTAAATTTATTATTCTGTATCCCAGCATAAGTTACAACATTTTTAGTGTTCATACTAATCTTATACGTATGTTAAAGACAAGAGGTAAATATATGGTACCTTGACTAACTCCTATATTTTTGTGATAAGATGTGCGTATACTCCAATAGCTTGTCTTCTGTTTTAATTTATTGTGTGTCGATTTCGACATATTTAAAAATATGGACTAGACATGATGACTTATTTATTAGGTTGGGTATTTAGCTTAAATTTTAGAACATGTCATTGAATCGAAAGCCTTTGCTACATCTACGAGATTGTGTCCATGGACTTTTTATGTATTACACAAATGCAACATAAATTAACCAGATGTTTCAATCGATACGGCTGTTCACGTTTGGTTTGTACAGTTGAGACCAGAGTTCTGTAATGTCATCAGTGTTCAATTTCCAGTTACACAACGCGCACAACCTGGCGGACTGGTGCATGTGGCGGCTGTGCGGCGCCTACGACCGCGTGTGCCGCGCCAAGCACCTGTCCGCCGCTTCCCGCGACTACCTCTCCGACAACCGCTGGCCGCCCGTCTGGTAACCCCCCACCCTCCGGCCTCTTCCCCACGCGCAAATAACACATATACACACTGCATTAACTGGCAGCTATTCACACATAAAGCGATGCAGACACGCGTAATACGCGTCAAAATACAATTGAAATTGTACACAGAATCGTAATCGGATATGTAAATAAATTACGAAGTTATAAATTTTGTGACATAGGTACATACTAAAAATCACAACTACGTAATTCTTGCGAAGTGTCTTAATCCTCTTACTGGTTCTAAAAGTCAAACTAAATTGACTATTATACATTATCATTATATAATACTGTTTTAACTACATATCCTATTAGGAAATATTAAGTGTGTAATATAATAACATAAATAAGTACCGATCGTACAGGTATGTGAAAGAAGACGACTACTACCAGAAGTGTTTAATGGAGCAAACTAAGGAACAGAAGGAAATCCGACCGAACACTTCGTTACAAGCCAGCCAGCAGACTGGATGCTTATGTTTTACAAGTGAGTTCATCAAATGATTTCCACCCCCACCTTTGCCATGTCCCACTTCTGGACACTTGTCTTTCTCCTTAATCAGGAATATCTAGTACTTTTTCCGCGAGGCTGATGCTGTGTGCAAAGTGCACGGTAATGCGTAAGCCACAAAATTTTAAATCAGTTACTGACTAGCCAACTATTCAAGCACATAATTCTGTTTTTTCGTCCGAGCGCCATACATTGGAAATGTCCTAAAATTTCGTCAATCAATCGTATTTTTTTGTTTGTAGATTTTTTTGTTATGATTTGGTAAAATCTGGTTTGGATTTTTAGTCTAAGAACAATAAAAATGGGTACACCTCTGATTTTAACTCGAATAATAAAATCTAATATCTCGGGACATCTCCACACACGGCCATCTGATCTCAAAGTAAGCATCTAGAGAGCTTGTGGTATGGTAACCAGGTGGAATGCAAGAACATTAGGCAACTAATATACTTATTCTCCTCGGATTTGAGATAATAAATACTTTCTAATAATACAAAGAATAGAGCCCTCTCCAATTACTTTTCTAGAACCCGATGAACAATATTTAAATTCAGTTTAAAAATATTACGAATGTATCTACTGAATACTTTAAAGCGAAAATAAAAATAAAAGGAACACATGTATGAATGGTTGGGATTGTAATACGTGGGTAAAGCGAACCCCGAGAGTGGGTCAGAAAGGGTGTACTCAAGCGGCGCTGTGGCAGGCCGCGCGCGGCGCGAGAGCGGTGCGGCCGACGCGGCCGCGGCGCTGTGCCGCAGCTCGCCGCAGCCGCCGCCGCCGCCGCCGCTCTGACAAATACCTTACTGGAGGTCAGTGCACCACTTGTCGCTTTACACTTCTTTCAATTATTCCGTCTCATTTTTACGACCGATGTTCTTTTTTTACATTCCAAATATTTCATGGCAAGAGAACGCTCGGTCGCTGTATCATAACAATTAAATTGTAAAAATGGGTTTTATGAATGACCCGAAGTGCCACTTTAAATTTGATCAAAATCCGCTCTGCTCTCCGAGCCGGTCTATTTGAAAGGACCTTTATTCTCACACTAACCGCCACTAGTTATTTTGTAATAGACTAAAATTATATTAATGACACTTTTTAATTTATTTCTACACCAATACCAGAGTAATATCATTTGGTATTACAAGGACTCTCAAACCAAATCAATCTCACGGTTGCTTAATGGAATGTTACATATAAATAAGTTAAATCAAATTTTAAAATTAGAATAAAGGCACCTTACGAAATGGTATATTCAAAAATCGTTGTCTTGACAACAATATGCGATATTTGAATATTGTATACGTTATTGGTTTTTTTTCCAGAACGCTGCGTTTCGCGGTGCTCCTGCCAGTGTCCATGTGCTTCATGAGCACTATTTTCACGATACTAATACTTTTCCACATCTACACTTAAACTCAATAATTGAAACTCAGTTATTGTACTAAGACAACAATTACTATTAAATATAATTATGAATAAAAGTATAGTTACTTTGCACTCAGTAACGGTGATTACACTTGGACTGCTAAATTATCATGTAATAATTAATTAATTATAGTTGTAATCACAATTATGTTAATATTTTGGAAACGTTAACATATTTTTTTGTATGTGTTTTGTTTTTTGTATGTGTATTGTTCGTGTATTTAGAAAATTGTCTTAGTTTTTATTTATGTTTTATATTTTGTATATTACAATTTGTATTTTTTTGTTTATGAGCATTGAGCATGATCAAAAATTGTTATTATTTAGTATTTTATATCAGCTAGTATATTAAAGATGTATCTAGGTAACACATTTAAAAGTTATATTTATTGATTTACAAAAATACGAATAATTATGAATTATCTTCTTATACCAAAAATATTATTCATTGTCTTTGTCTAGTATTCTTGCCTTTGTCTATTATTCTTGGCTTTGTCTATTATTCTTGCCTTTGTATATTATTCTTGCTTTTGTCTATTATTTTTGCCTTTATTGCTGTAATTTGTATATTAATGCAGTTTCATATTAATTTTTATTATTTATAATCAAGATATTTTACCACTATTAATTGCATTTTTCAATAATTACGGCATGAGTTTAACAATGGAATCCACTATAGTATAAGATTATTAGATTAAGATTGCACTAATTTTATCCCTTAATAATTTTAATTCTTTTTCATAATACGTTTATGTTGACATTTTTAAGTAAATTTAAAATAATATGATCGGAATTTTAAATTTAAACTTTAAATTTTATTTTTTAAATCTCAAAGAAGTATTTTACTGATTATATTTGCCTTTGTATAGTTTAAAGTTAAAGCGAACACTTGTACACGCGAATTATACATCTAAGCGGTAAAATGTGATTCTTGTAGTTTTTAAGGTAATGGCTCATGTATTATTATTGTAAGCATATGTTTACTTTAGTTATCACATAGTCACAGAGACAGACATAACATTATTTCACTATTAACATTAATGGAGAACGTGGTAAGGAAACCTGGCCATATGATCATCATCATCAGCCTGCTCCCGTCCACTGCTGGACATAAGCCGCTCTATT
>DWTO01004483.1:0-11502 GCA_018244755.1 Jemadia pseudognetus
TCGCTTCGCTCGTGCGTTCATCTTCGCTCTCGTGAGCAATCGACAACTTATCGCACTAGTTGCACAATGTACTATTATCAGTAGCTTCAATCGTATCTTTCCTCTAAGTATTACTACTTAGATAGTTATACTCAAATTCTTTCAAATATTTCTTATCATTATTATTATTATTAACATTGATTTACAATATGCAATGCTTAAATTAACACTATAGCCTTTTATATTTGGTAAAAGTTCATCTCTACTAGAAACATGGATTGATTGATACTTGTGACAGTTCCCGATTATGCAATAACTATATAAAAACTCACCGTCTAAAATTTCTATGACATATCAACCGTAAAATTATAATAACACTATCACTTTTCCGTGAGTGTGAATTTTAAATGACGTAGCGTACACCGTCAGTTACGTATCCTCCTACAATACTTAAAATCCTCACTGCATCTACCGACTCTTCTCTTGCGTTTCCTACTTCTCTGTTTCTATTTCATTCTTTCTTTAACACGTTTCCATAAGTCCCACTCATGTGTTTGCACGAAGCTAGAATCCCACGCTGTTACAACCACGAGCGTATCGAATCGAAAACTTTTCGTTTCCTTGCGAACGGTTTATTTATATTCCATATACGTGGCGCAAGGTGACTAGAGTACGATGCACCGACCGCACAATTATTTGCAAATAAACGCATAAAATTCTAATCACGACACTCTTTTTTTTTCACAATGGCCCCGGATTGTGAGCCTTTGACGTCTCGTTGTATAATAAATGTTATGTTAATACAAATTGTAATTGGTATTGTTCGTTCTGTGTCATTGTTGCGTAACTGTTTAAGACCGTACGACGCGCTGTGTTGAACGTAATTCGGGTCATCGGTTTTTTTTCGTCCCTCATAAAGTTTGTTTTTTATAATACTGCACGATCATCATCGTTGTCACCATATGTAAATCCTGTGTAAATCCATTTCTTGATACAGTCTTGTGGATTAGCAAATAGGCAATAGGTATAAAAATCATTTTAGTTATTTTGTAGAATACGAACTGAACAGAAACATGCCGTAATGTAAAAATTTTAACGTAGGTACACTACGTAATTCACGAAGTAGTTCAATGCAGAGAATTAGTTATTCTATTCTACGATGAAGGATTTAGAAATATTGATTGATTTTATTTTGTTTAATAATATAGTCTTATAGTGACATAATTCTTAATTAGTTAATTTAATAACTTGTGATAACTATTAAAATGGTAATCTAGAATGGAATAGAAGCTAGACAGAAATCCTTAATATTAACCCCGACTTTTGAATGTTTTACTTCTTGTATTTTAATATATTGTATTTTGTTGTAAACGCGTTGTTACTGGTAGCAATTATGTTACATAACTTTGCATTCTAAGGTTTTATCAGGCTTTAATATTAAATCAACAATATTTCTTATCACAAATTTCGTTTTTTGCATACAAAAGATATTTCAGCACCGGATTTATATTTTATTAAATGTTCCTTATTTATACAAATGCCTCGGGATGTTATTGTACGTTATGGGTTAAGGGCGGATGAGTTACGCAACAGAAATAATATCAAGGATTTCGCTCCAGGGGAAAACTTTCTTCGTAGCCGTCATTAAGGACCTGTTTCATCACTCAAGCGAAAACTATCTTCCTTACGTTTATTTTTTCAACGACGAAGAATAAGGACAAATCTTTACGCACAATGAAACTTACTAATAAACATATATGTAATAACATTTTACAGTATTGAGGTATTTACGAAACATGTCCAATACACTATCGTGTTAAAGCAACATTGCCATTAACAGGACCGCATCCCGCTAGTGATGTAAACGTTACAACAATACCAAATTATATTTCTCATTCATTACATTTACCGAAATGCCATGTTTACTTTTTCACCGTGAAAATCAATCATCGCCCGTCATTTACACAGCCGCTGTGAAATAAACGCACGAATCGGCATTTTATTCTGCAGGCAAATAACTTTCAACGACATAACAATATAAAAAACGAAAAACGGTAAAATAAACTCATGGAAAAAAAACTTAAAACGCTGCTTAAAAAGCGTACTCGCTACAAGCGCTTTATTGTCAAATACGACCGTTGAATACAACGAAGCTCCCCCGATGAATACAAATAAGCATTCCACACATCCACATCGCTAACTCATTAATGAGTGCAATACGAGTTAAACGCATTGTACAACCGCCGGAGTTAGAATATGGCCATTAGTGCAGATAGCAGTTAGCACCATCTAAAAACATGCTAACTCCGCAATCAAGAGGCGAAAATCGTCGAAAATTATTCACATGCAATCTAAAACGCAATTCGGCTAAGACGGCAACGTCTCGAACCCCAACGGATGACGGTTAACGACAATCGTATGCAAATACATCCCGGTGTTGCCCGGGATACTGCGGGATTACTACTACCCACATCACTAATCCCCATGTAAGTTAGCTTACGCTTGTTGTCGGGGCTTAGCGTAAGATATCGAGCTCGTATGTTTGAATATCGGTGTAATGTATAGACAGATAAATGTAGTTGTGACATCGAGTTATGACAATATAGCTTGCTCGTGATTTGTGCTGTGTGCTCTGGCTTAATCTCTGATACTGCTGACGTACATAATATGTGCTTCGATAACATGTATATACGCGTACTGAATATCTATGCGATTTACATAAATCAACGAACTTGATTCGTCCTTACAGACCGAACCCAATCAAATAGAGTTTAGCGCAAGCATTATGTTTTACAGTTAAATGTTTCGTTAGTGTTCATATACGTGATTATGTATATACCACCTTAACTCATGTATATTTTTCCGAAATGGCCCGAGCACTTCCTGACCTATACGAGGTTCATCTTTATGAGGTCTAGCCCTTTGCAGCGAGGTCGCCGTGGACTGCATTATGTTAACTCCGGCATCATCACCGGGTTTATTTCGGTGTATATATTGTAGTGTTCCCATTTAAGACGGGTGATTAGTAGACACCCTAAGATATTATGTGGTTTTTAATGCTCAAAAGAAATAATATTTCCATATCTGAAAACGAAGGTACAAACAGTCTGAAATGAGCCTACTTAACCCTATTTAGAGCCTGCTATGACAGAAAAGATGCGTAGGTATGACAGAAAAGATAACAGACTCTCTTTAAAATAGCACGCGAAAAATCTACGCGATACAAACACAAATTTCACTATTTAAATAGCAGATTTTTAGTAAAGCATAGATCATATCGTGTCACCAGAAACATAAAAGAAGTGGCGCCACACGCATCATACATTTTAAATGAACATTGATCATTAATTCATCACATAGATCACACTCAGAGAAAACACTTGAAATGCAATGCCATTCTTAGCGCACAAGCGGCATACCAAGCGACAGAAAGACTGCAGTAGTTCTACACAGTGGCCTTTATGAAAATAAGATAATTCAAATCTGAATGCCTCCACAAATAAAGAACGGAAAGTCGCGTCTACACTTAAAGTCAAGTGCTTCCTCGTTTCAATAGACCCCGCCGTCATTAGGAAGAAAGAAGTAATTAAAAGTGCGATAAAAAATCTGGAGAATGAAATTCGGTTCTAGTTTGTGAACGAAAAGAAACGCAAACTCAGCACTGGAGGTGTCAGTAAACATCCCATAATCAAAAATCTTGTGCAAGTGTTGAACTATAAACAAGATAGTGTTTGGCAAGGCTGCAAGGCGTTCCGATTAGACTGCGCCATCATTCCGTCGGTTCATTCAATATTTTTTTTTACCGAACGCTGTAATTTCTTGGCTCGAACGCATCCGTTTACATGCCAAACAATAAATTTATTAGTCGAACGGAGGAGTGGCAACACTAAACACGCGTCACTCGTCGATACGTCATCGATTGCGTGGAATTTTCGGCATTTTGGAAATCGATTTCGGCGTGTATACGTTCGATTTGCATGCTGCGTAGATTACATAACGCACGCCCGTCAAGGTGACTCGTTCGTAGCCACTACTGGATCTATTTTAGTTCGAATTTCATAAATATCCCGTGACAGCTCATCTCTCCTCTCCCGCGTCTTTTGCCGCCATGATTCGGCGGCCATCTTCGATGCGGGCTTGCGTAATTATCGGGGCTCTGGTGTCGCACAAAAATACCGTGCGGCCGGTTTCGTTCCGAACCGGCGTCCTTGCTAATTTTAAAGTCCTTTCCGAAAGTTTAGTGTTTATGAGGTAATAGTGGTGTGACGTAGGTCTGGCAGCGTGCCGGACGCCGTACGGCGACTGGACCGAGGAAAAATCGTTCAGACAGCCGCGTGCGGGGTTATATTTAGTCGTGTCCCCGCAGCGGCCGCAGCGCACCTTGAGGGACGAGCGGAATCGACTAGAATCGTAATACTGAACGACTCTATCGGATACGCTCGTTCGGATAATGGCGGCGATAGCGAGGCTGGCGGGAACGATCGGAAAACTAATCGTATATTACCCGTACGCGTGTACGGGCGGCAGATGCGCTAACCAAAATTGCGGCCCGGCGAGCCCACCATCAATATAGCCGACCTAATTGAATATTATACAGCAATTTGTGTTGCCGAAAATCTGGCTGCGAATATGCGGTGTCCATATATCGTGGGCTAACGGTGTTAATGTTTTCTATGGGCATGACACGATGCGATGCAGTGTTGCAGAACTAAATTTAGCCGAGCTCTGTTTTAGCTCTGGGTATTAGCGTTTGCGCAACGTCGCCTCGGAACCGCGAGCGAGACGGCACGTTCTATTATCGGAAAAATGGACCGATACGCGTTGGGAAATATTGTCATTCTGGAGCGCCTTGCACTCTACTTCCTCCTGGTCGTTAACATTGTAACTAGAAATTTTCACGAGCTCAACATCGAGTGGGAAAAATTTACGTACAAATATAACTAGAATACTACCTCCTGACTATACATAACAATCTGGTTACTGACTGTGGTATTTTGATTCTACAACGCAATATATATGTTGAAGGACTATTACGATATAGAAGACTATCTAAAAACTTTTATTTATAACCCTAGTGTTTAGTCTTACTAGACACATCTTGAAGAAGACACATCTTGGTACATCTACAATACATCTTAGAGTTAGACTAAGCAATATATAATAACGTTAACCCCAACCTTAAATACTAATATCGCATTGCGGAGAACGATTCAAGATGTAGTTTAAAATCAGCTGTATGTTTCATAATACCTACCCATTCGAAGGGCCGCGTGCATTACGATGTAACTCACAAAAATATTTCTAGTTACCTATACAGCATAAACAATATTTCAATATTTACGTAATAAATAATTAATACCTATAGCTTTTATTTATTTATTTGGCTTAAACAGCCTGAGCGTTTTAAGTGCAGTGTTACCAGAAATAAGTTTAGTTAATATTTTACTTTATGGCACTCACATCTTAAATACCTATACGAGCAATACAAAAATCGAACAGCTTTAACGAAACTACGACAAAACACGACAAAAACGCACGGAATATATGCAATTGGCTACTGCATATTAGTCACCATTAACAATGTTGTCGCAGCAGTGGTTTCAACAATGCAGTTTAAATTAACGATTGAAATTATATCGAGTAAGGTAGCACGAACAACCGACGTGAAGGGCTGAAGCTATTTTTAAATGCAATCATTGCACCGGAAATGAAACTAATATTGCGCCATCGTAAGACATAGCTAATTATTAACACGAAAGGAATGATGACCTTGTTCTAGCTAAAACGGCATTCAATATAGATTTATACAACAGAGACCTCCGAAGAGAGAGAGATCTCTGTCATACAATTGCCTATCTCTTCGGGGTGATGTGAATTTTTTTTCTTATGTAACAGAGATAATGTGAAGGGAAAATTTTAATTTTAACTATTACAAATTTAAATTTAATGAGGGATGGAGGGAGGGAGGAATATAATGAGGGAAATACCTATTTTCATATACATAGGTTATATCTCGCATATAGTAGCAGATTAAATATTGGACTTTACTACATATATTATTCATATAAGTATACCTATATTTAATAGCTAGTCCATGAATCATAATTCTTTATTGCCAATGTCACAGTAATCTTCTGAGAATTTAAGCTTATATTCTTCAATCTACAAAATATATGACATACAGTCCAGACTGCCCAATTGTATAGCAGTGAATAATAAAATTAGAACTTAAGTCTTGAGTAACTTGAGTCTTGGCCTCCATCGACACCTGCGTCCATCAACATTCGCAACTGTAGAAAGAAACATTTCCAAGTGTAGTAACAAAAAATTAACAATTAATGCTAATAGAGCAACCATGCCCCACGCTTTACACAGTTGCAAAAAATATTCGTGCCCAGCAATGCGACCCACAGATGGTAGCAACAACTAATATGTTCCATAACAACAACTAAGCAAATCATTACACACAATCGAATGTAACAACCATTAAACCCTTCCCCCAATCCCACATTACTTGCACCCTTCCCACAAATCCCACATTGCTACGGAGGCTTTAATAAACGGTGCAACCGTTTCACTGGCACCGCCGGAACTGTTGTAAACTGTAATGGGCCAGTTAAATTCATCTGCTCGCCACATAATAGAAATTGTCGTCAGATGGTAACCGGTTTAAACCGGTTTTGTATTTAACTATGCTGTTTATACGTTGGTTACACCTCAAGTATTTACTCCCGCTTAACAATGATAAACTTTTTTATATTATTGGGCAATTGCGTTCACTATTATACATTTACAATATTACTTTTTATATAATAATTATAGAAATCTTTAAGCTCTCCGAGGATTAGCTAATATGTACGAAAATGCTTGTTATCATAACTCGTAGACTTTTTCTCAAATTTCATGTATTGAAAAATGAAAATCTATGTACGTTTAATTTTACCCTAACGGCACATTTTTTGTAAGGATTCTTGACAATTATTTTAAACAGACAGACGTGCGAATCGTCTGAACGTAGTTAATCATGTCGCTGTTATCACCATCGAATGATAATTATCGAATAAGAAAAACTAAGGCGATACATATCGCTACTCTAATAAATAATATGGTTTTGTCGTTTTTCTTTTTATTCTTTTATGCTTCTACTTTGTTATTTCCATTAATCCATACGTTGAAGCATGATAATGTCCCCTCCCGCTTAAAAGTTATATGAGTTGACACGAATATCAACGATAATGTTTAAAATCTTTAGTATCATCAAAAAAATCACTAGAACGATAGCTATCTTCAAAGCTTGATAGATCGCCTTTGAATGCTTTTCTCTCTCAACGTGCTTATAAGCGTCTTGAGACTATTTTAACCATAGAATATAACCACATATATAGGTAATGGTAACTAAGAAGACAGAAGAAAATTTAATACTAAGCAAATATGGTAATAACGAACCAATTAAATTTTGTAAATGAGAGTTCATTGTTACGTTAGCAACAAGGGCACAAACTGTATATACATACATAATGTAATCAGAACAGGAGTTGAAAGTGATCTCGAAACGTAATTATAACTGTGAACCTTTTTCACCTACAGGGATTAATCCTTGGTCCGAGTTTCAAGAGTTCAATGGGTATAAATTATCACCTAATCATATACCATGTAATCATAATTTCACTAATAGTTTTAGATTTCATAATATTCAAGAGTTCTGAAGCTCTTATTAATAGTTCCATTATCAAAACTTATCAATAACCGTCCTCTGATATGATTAACGACTTGATGGATATTTTACTGAAACAGTCGCCATTTAAAGCTAAGCTTATAGAATATTGCAGAGTATATGTGAGTGAAAGGTTTTAGAGTTAGAAAAAACTAATTAGTTTACAAGAAATACAATTGCATAGGACTATTGTAGATACAAACATTAATATCGATAATATAAATGAAATAACAACAGCAAAATATTAATAATAGACCAGCGCCAATCGAGTGCTTTTTACCGTGAAGACGAGATATTATATCGGCAGATCGGAGAAATTTTGTCGAAGGCAGGTACAGATAAATTTTTCCCAGAAACGAGAAGCAAAATTGTAAGGAGACGTCATCCGCAAACTAAACGACGGTTTTATTTATTTTAGTAATGGAACATTTATTTTATAAACTCTTTTAGAGTATAATGGGCAGCTTTAGGAACCAAAATAACTCCACTGTTATATTCCACCAGCGTCATTTAACATCAATCAATACAAAACTATGACATGTTATAAAACTCTTAGTTTTAATAACATGGCTAATGCTTTATTAAATTTGAATCACCTATTGTCATTTCGCCCAGAAAACTTAATAAGCAAGATCATACACAGAAACATCACACTGAGATCAGAACAACAGATTATACTGAGCCTACCTAATTACACATGTTCGCGTTGCTTCTAGCAATGACACCACGTGGCAAGAACTTTTGCCAAGTGTAAAATACTATTCGGGATATTCTAGCCTTGACACTGGGTGACCACCCTCAATGTCATGTTATAAAATAACTTTACATAATTGTAGAGCTGCTAAAGTTTAAATAGGAATAATTACATCTTGTAATATTGCAAGAATAAAATAATTTCATCAATACTACAAGACAACCTATAAAACAGAAATATTCGATGGTACAAAAATATTAAATTATTATTACATAATTATAGGGGTATCTAAGTGTATGCTTAGGAAAATTGTTATTTTAGCAAAGTTTTTGAGAGATAAAAAATACAGATTATAAGCATTCCATATTATCCAGAAAATTACAAAAATGATGTATGTATATAGCATAATTTTTACTCAGTTTCAACGGCACAAGATATTGTTCAGTAATTGAAGTAAAGAGTTACATTATACAACTATTACAACTTTTAATTCTCCATTGAATATAAACATTTACGACTCTAACATTTATAAGAACCAAAAGTACAATTTTTAATTAATTCCATCTATTTTAAGATATGACGCTCATTGACGAAGGGATAGTAGAAGAACACAAAATGCGTGTGTCATTATGAAACACTGGCTTATCTTTTGAACATCTAATATTTGAGACAGTGGATAAAAATAAATCAAAACGAAATGTAAATCTTCAAGAAAAGGAGAGCAAAGTCAAATTTTAATGTTGTAAGTTTAACTAAAACAAAATGTGTTTTAATAAGAAAAGATAATCAAAATCCCCAATTTTGAAAGGATATTTGGATATGGTTTTTCGTTGATTTATTTCAGGCAATTCCGAATAAAACCATGGCCTCATTTATGACAAGGTAGAGTTTTCCGGTACCAAGGTCAGGTAGAAGCATTGGGTCGTTGACAGCCAGAGGTCTGTTTGGCAGGCCCTCAACTTGGCACCGGCACACCATCTCATGCCTATCTGCTTCGTCCAGTAATTCTGTTAATGTTTATTCCTCACTATTGGAGTTCTCTGATTGCTTCCGACATTGTTTTGTTTCAGGACATCTGTGGTTGAAGCAATTACCGGTACGCGATGCTTTCCAAAAGTGAGATTTGCTAGAATTAAAATATTTCATTGGCATTTGATGGGACTCCGAAT
Source organism: Jemadia pseudognetus (assembly GCA_018244755.1). NCBI lineage: Eukaryota > Metazoa > Arthropoda > Insecta > Lepidoptera > Hesperiidae > Jemadia > Jemadia pseudognetus. Next base: position 9,557 of record DWTO01004483.1, read on the forward strand.
GTGCGTTACAAAGGCAATGGCGTGTAAACAACACTGAACGCGTTCTTTGACGGGGTTGAACGTTAGTTATTCTCGTGATCGTTTCGGGACTTTTGAAGATACTTTTTACTGTTACTTCTTATACCGTACCAAAAAAAACTTGAAACGAGGCCTTTCGGTTACTTAAAAACTTCGAAAACATTTTACCTGTTACCTGTGTCTTTATAAATCTACAATAATAATCATGGAAACCACTTTTGGTAAGGAATATTCTCCAGCACTATGGCATTAATAAGTAATATACTGTACCGTACTTACACTAATAACTATACGTGTTATTGCTCTAAATCGAAATTAAACGAAAGTAACAGTCGCAGAAACAAACGAGCTTTTGTAAATGTAATCGTACATTACCATAAGTTTCGATAACCGACTGCAGTGATTACTAACCTTGTAGACTGCATATTCGTTTGATATATCAACAACATGAAAAGTGGAACATCTAAAAGCTTGCTTAAGGAAACTATTTTCATATGTGCATTAACGTAACACGTAACATCACGCCTGTTATCCCCGAAGAGGTAGGCAGAGGAGTGTAGAACATTCCCACAATTCACCATACATATGTGCATTATTCAACAATTAATGTTGAAACGTGAAGGTATTATTCAACGATTAATTTCCGTTAGATGAGTTCGGATATCTCCTATGGTTAGAGAAAGTATTTTAAGTAAATTTTTTTGTTCGAATTTGTTGAAGTTTTGATTCATAAATTAGTCATTTGTGATCACCCATTTAAAGACAATTAAAGAACTACATTAACTTGACTCACAGTTTTCGATATGAGCATCGCGATACTTTTAATTTATGAACAGCGCAATCGATATCTCAGTATTTTTGTCTTTAGTATAATTTGTACTAAGGAATGCTTTATTCTTATCACTGCTAACCAACATGTGTTCACGAAATTAAAAGTGAGTAACGAAAGTGCAAGTAATTTTAAATGCAAGGGTGAAATTTAATTTTCAAAATCAAGTCAGTTATTTTAACTACACGTGTTACGAAAAGCTGCATGGTCAGACGCTTAACTTGAAATATTAGGTATTCAACTAAGCGAGAGATTAGCACACACCCCGGACTTAGTCTCATGTGAAGATGGTAATCACTTTGCAGCTACTACAGCAAATTTCTGGTTGCATTGTATTAAAGACAAGCTATATTGTGGATGGTAAGGTTCATACTAACATACCGATTTATACATGTACTTATTAAATCATTACACAGTTTGTAGTATAAAAGTAAGGGAAATAAAGTATTTCATTTCATTTATAAACATTTGATAGATTTTTTAAGCTAGGATTCAATTCTTCCACTTAGTGCAAAAAACATTTTCGTTTCGAATCTTGACGAAGAAGAAGTCACCGGTAAAAGTATTGTATAAAATATATTTAGGTCTGTACAGAAGCATTCGGCATCTTTATTGTCGTCGTGAAAACACTTGAACATTTCTTTTAGAATGCAATTAAACCTATGTACTCTCCGATGACTCGCCAAATGCGCTTTGTGCATTGTAATATAGGTTTTGCTTCGGCGTTTTCTGGGTGCTTTTTGCCATGATCACCTTGAATGTTTTCCAGATTCTTTTGGAGTTTTAATTCAAATTCAAGCAATTTATTGCATACTCCCAATTTGCTAACGACTTCGTTCGCTTGTTTTAAATTTAGATTATCAATTCCAACTACCGAACCTCCAGTATTCGGATACCCATTAGAATATTGGTACAGTATCGTAACAGCAAATTTGCTCAGTTTCTTGGTTTATCTGATTTTCTTTGAGTATACGTTGTTATAGTATACCAAAGTTCATGGAGAGGCAAACAAAGCTATTGTCGAACTAATCCAGTCCTCGTGCATTTATCTTGCGGAAAACCAAAATATAGGATTAGCTCATCTATGATCCTTGTTTTA
>DWTO01004484.1:0-11499 GCA_018244755.1 Jemadia pseudognetus
TTTGATCTGGAAGTCGAACCCAGGTTCTCTCGACCGGCATGGGAATAATTAAAATACCATGGTAGTATTTAAAATACCATAGTTTTATATTCCTTGATCTTATTAGAAAAACAAAAAAATCATCAATAGATGTATAGTTAAAATATAACAGTTTTAACAAATATTATTTTATTCATTATTACATTGGTAATGTAATAATGAATAAAAACTACGATTGTTTTTGTTCCCATACCATATGTAACATATCTCCCGCCGTTTACTTAGTATTCTAAGTTAAACAATATGACTGCTATTTACAAGATGTACTTATCAATGATGAAAATTAAGTTTAATTGCACAATAATAATTATATAAGTTATTTTTGTTTTAGTATAATGGTGGCAGTGAATGTCACTTAAATAATGTGTAACAAATTGTTGTGAACAATATCAGTTGCTATTAAGGCATATTTAAAAATGAATATTCAGTTATATTCTAATTGTAATGTTATCAGTGCAACTTGTTACAACAATACTCTTCCGAGTTGGGCAAAAGTGCTATTATAAAAAAATCTTTACAAATGTTGACTTACATATTGCAAGTGGATAAGCTTAAACACTAGCTTCGTCCAAATGCAGGCACTTGTACATTCCATTGTCAGTGACTTTAAGGCTAGACAATACAAAGTGACAAAACTCCAATATGATACAAAACAGTCTCATACAAATGTAAACCAGTATCTGTCCGCCCCGAGCTACCCGCGGGCGGCGCGCTAGCTGGCGGCGCGCTAGCTGTCGGCGCGCTCGGGCTCCAGCTTGGCGCCGGGCCGGATCATCACGAGCTGCTTCTCGTCGCTGTCGGCGGACGTGTGGATGGTCTCGATGGTCAGCATCATCTTCTCGTCGCAGCTGTCGTCGCCGGAGTCCGAGTACATCGACTGCGTGGACGTGGCCACCTCCTGGGGTTACAAACATATTGTTATAAATAAAACAAACAAACAAAGTGGTTTAAACTATGATTAACAATTTGTTTACATTGTGATGTAGACATAATAATTGAAAAATATTGTTCTGAATAGCACATCATAATGAGAATATTACAGCCAGAAGTCTCCGAATCCGGCGTGCGTGTACGAAGGGAGTGACACTTCTTCTTCTACCCTTAACATATATGACAAAATATGACATAACAATAATATCTAACTGTAAATATCATATTGACAATGTAATAGAATATAAATAGTGGTGAACCCCGACCGTGATCCTGTTCTTGGTGTGTATGCGCACGTGCTTGGCGAGGTGGTCGGAGCGCATGAAGCGCTTGCTGCACTCGGGGCACTCGAAGCGCTTCTCGCCCGTGTGCGTGCGCCGGTGGCGCTGCAGCTCGTCCGAGCGCGTGAACCTGCCGCGCACCTCCCGCTATTAGAGCCGAGCTTTTATAACAAATATTCTGTCACTATATCTTATATACAGTTTATATATTTACTTCTATTTAAACTTAGCTGTAAGTTTTCTGTAGAATGTAAAATAAAATAAATAGTAAAACGATTACTTTGAGTATTAAGTTGGTACACCTCTTAATATGTCATAAACATTACATTTTTGCTCAATAGCAAGAATACCAATTAAGACTCAAAACCGCAGACATATATAGATACCATAAAGAAGTCTCATTGACTTGCTCTAAAATCCGAACACAGTTTTGGAAAACATGAAGTACTCCTGAACTATATAGAATACCACCATGTCAAGGCAAAAATAAAATCCTAGCATTCCTCTAGGCCTATGGGTTATACGGCGAATTGCAAACAACCTCCTTTATGCACACGCGTGTTAATCATTACATTGAATGAAAGAATAAAAAATTTACTCTCATATCTAACACATACACTTTTTGTAAAGAAAAATATTGACGGGGGCACTGATGACAAAGTTAGAATTCCCCGAAAATGACGTGTATAGATGAAGAGAGTGATGAATGTAGACGAAGGATAAAGATATTTGGCAATGCAAGCTGTTTGCCTATCCCGTAAGGGATCTGGTGTAATATTATTATAAATAAAATAATACAATAATCATAATGATATTGATTGAAACTTTTACATTCAAATTTCAAAAAAAAGTGTATAATGGCAGCTAGCTGGGCTGAGCGGCGCACCTCTTGCCGCAGAAGAGCCAGTTGCAGAGGAAGGGCCGCTCGCCCGAGTGCCAGCGCAGGTGCGCGCGCAGGTGCGACGTCTTGCCGTACACCTTGTTACAGCCCGCGATGTGGCACACGTGCTGCTTCTTGCGGTCCACCAGCCGGCTGCGCGCCGCGACACAACCACAACCGTCATCAGCGCCCCGGGCACCGGGCCTCCTCGCAGCCCACACCCGGAGCATTATCATCGTCATCAGCCTATTGCAGCCCACTGCTGGACATTGGCCTCCCCTGAGGGGTTCTAGCCGGAATCCCACACTGGGCATGCGGGTCGGGGACCACAGAGCACAGCTCCTCGCGGCCAGGCTACTTAGCTGTGCCTATACAGACCGTGCCATACTAAGATCTGCCTGTTCATATGTAGTATAAGCTTGTACATACTGATATAAAACTACTTTACATGTAACTATTACCACTTATTGTTAAATTAATTTCATTTCTTAACACTCATATCCTTATGTGTTCTTTATTGGCAACCAGCATAATAATATGTTTAGTTGAAATCAATCGAAATATACAACCATACATCTGTAACCCTCCATTATCCAGTAACATTATCAAAATAATATTATGTATTTATGAAATAAATGACTATATAACCCATCTCAGGGCTGAACCACATCTTTGTTTAACTTTACAGATGTATCATGCGCCCACATACAAAACTGATTTTTACATTTTGTACATTCTATCAATTACATAATTATTATATTGGACCGCTGTAGGGAAATTGTGGTCTTAATTTGCCCCACATATGTATATATTTATATCAAAAGCATAAGTTTGGATGCAAAATTATCTATATAAGTGTGGATTTAGAAATGTGCATTAACAATTTATGAGCTGTTTGTTCACAATGGCACAGATTGTCTAATATGTGATTAGATATCTGACAGTGGTCCCCGAGAAGAACATTTATTTAAACATAGAATTACTTAACAAGTGTTGGGTGCTTTAACAAGCGAGGAATTTTAGAGAATATAAAAAAAATTGAAAAAGCTTAATAGCTCCACATACTTCTCCCCTTGATCGCAGTTAGGGCATGTGCAAGCAACACGTTTCATCAACCTCTTCCCGCCGGGGCTGGTGGGGCGCGCCTTGTTCGCCTCGCACTCGGTGGTGGGCGTGGTGCTGCCATTATTCCCGCCGCCCGTGCTCACCGTCACCACTTGCCACTTGCCCGGCTCATTGGGGTCCTGCTGAATTTGCTGACCCGGTTGAAATGTAGTCTCTGAAATGGTTTAAGTAATGCCAACAGGTAAAACACAGATGATAATGATAAATGATAAATTTGAAAACTGAAACCCCAATATATGAATAATTGTGATTGTTATAAAAATTATTATGTGTGACTATTTTTAATGAAAGAATTCAATGAAGTCAAATTAAATGCCTCTTTTTTGCATAGAAAAGACGAGATATGAAATGCTTCGATATAAATTTCATACCAATCACAGGTTGAGCTTGTTGCTGAGGTTGTGCTTGTGGTAATTGAGCTATCTGCACTCCGGGCAACCCCACAGCTGGGACTAACTGCACTGTGCTACCCAATCCACCCACACCCAATGTTGGAACCTGTATACAAAACATTATTGATATTAACTCCTTCTACATAAAAATTATTATCAATCCTTTCCTACATGAATGTCAAAATTTCATATTAGCAAATATGAATATGTATTAGTCAAAAAATTTGAACTATACAAAACAGATAAAAATATCTTTAAGTTTCTCTTCAGATTAAAAGTTACTTTACTTATACCTATAGTCCATTTATTATTCACATTCACAGGGTGCATGAAAGGAGCCTCCACAAGTGGCAATGATGTCTGTTAAAGTAACAACATATACTGCCCGATGCACCCTGTACATTGCGACTAATCCTTTAACCACAATGGCTGGTCACTCACGATCAGCCATCGACTAGTTAAAGAAGAAAATTCACATGACAAATCTAAACCCTTCTATTGATACTGACTTTGAAATTCAAAACACCAGGAAGAATATTGAAATGTACTGTACAATTCGCCAAAAAAAAATTACAAAAACAGCAACATATACTTAAATAGGCATGTCATAACAAAAAAAGCAGCCAAAGGTGGACTGACGGGAAATAATACTAAAACAAAACAATACTTAAATACTAAGGTGTGCTGTTTACAGGAGGACGTGATACCACTAAAACAGTATCATCACGCCTGTAATCTCCAAAGAGGTAAGCAGAGTAGTGTAGTATGTGTAGTGTACAGACCCACGTTTCACCAGTTAAATCAATATAATATAGTATATAAGTATATAGCAAAGAGCTATCGGATTGTTAGTATGTATTAGTCAGATGGTGTGCGGTACCTGCAGGACGTTGGTGCGCACGGCGGCGGGCGCGGGGATGACGGTGAGCTGCTGCGGCGCGTCCTGCACCGGGCTCACCGTCTGCGCGGGGCCGTGCGCGCGGTTAGTAACGCGTAACGCATGCGTGTTAATACAATATGCATAGATATATGTTAAGCAACCCATTATTAAGTGAAATAAATCATATTGAAATTAATTTTTAACATTAACATAGTAATATGATTTTGATTTGTTACTTATCCACCCACCAATTTCATACACAGATTTTAGATACAACTGTGTTGTATGTAAATATTGACTGATTATATTTATAACCATAACTTTCTGATAAATATGATAGTAAAATAAATATAAATATTATTGAACAAAATAGAAAAAAAGTTGCATAGCAAGCAAGTCAGTGGTTCAGTTTTGAAAACTTGATACATAAATACTACATATACATACATACTACATAGCACTGTTTTTCAGGCCATTCTATCTGAGAGGTGAAACAATTTTCAAGTACATATATATATTTGCTTGGTAGTTTAAGCCAGACATATTTATAAAAACTAATTATATATTGATATTACACATATGTATATACATACTTTGAACTTGTATATAATACACTTTAAACTTGCAGGCTTCCTATATTTAACTATCAGACATACAAGAAATATTAATACCAAAAAGTTAATATAATACCATACATAATAGAATACTTATATCTAAAGTGTACATAAATTTAATATACACAGCCGAAAGAAAAAGATTTAAATCCCAATATCACGACAGACAAGACATAATACTTTTACCACATACACTGTGTAACCAAAACTTTGTAAACAGACAGATGAAAAAGTGTATACAACAATAAACAGACAGACGAAAAATGTGTGTTTTGAAATTATAAGAGCCAGACAGACATATTTTTATGTCAGCAGTTAGACTACATATAGGGTTTTATTCATGTGTCGACTGTCTCAATAGTTAGGTATTCCATAATGTGTGCTGTCAATAAACCTCGCACCTTACAAAGTGCCCAACTAATATTTACCTGACAATCAAATGTAGTATGGGACTTTGTCTCAGTCCAAACAAAAATATCAGTGAAGCAGAATGAGGACAACTTTCGAAAACTCTTTTAAATAAAGAAATCTTCATCATTTGTGTTACGGAGGCAACATCAAACCAGTAATACCCAAAGTAGACTGAGGGGTCTATACTCCATTCACATATATACTCATTTCACCAGTTACATCTTACATACTACCATTTAAAAGGGGGTGAGCCTATTGCTATACACCAGTCAGAAATCAAGACTCCGAGCTACTGCTAGAAATAACTAGATAATATCCCGACCGAGTACCCGACCGAAGATTGGAACCCAGGACCTCCCGTTCAGCAGCCGGGCTTGCAATCACGCAATCAACGAGACAGTTACAGATCTCAATAAACAATGATCACTTTCCACCTGTCTGCTTACTTACTTCCTACGTTGACAATACAATTAAGACCACAATGAAAACACATCCACGGATATACTTTACCTGCAATGTTATTGTCGCGGGAGTGGACGACGTGCTGACGGTAGCCTGAGCGCCTCCGTTCTGTACACCCAAAACCAAACCCACAATGTAAAACATACAACCCGGCGAACCCGGTAATGTTAGCCAGCGGACATATACAAATCAAGGACTTTTAATGAACGATCATGTTTTTTATTCTTTTTTTTGCGTTTTATATGACTGATTAAATTTTATTTACATAATTAAATTATACTACGTGTTATATTTTAATATGCAATTTGAATGAAAATTAACATCAAGTCGTATTGAATTTATAAACTTATTTGACTGTCATTTTGACAACTTCGATTACTATCCATTGTCTATGGTAACAAAAGAGAATCATCAATTTGAAATAATTAAAACACGATTGTCTCCTTGCCTCGTTTATGTGAAGAATATTACAGCAGAACATTTTTAATAGAAGCGAAAAGTTAAATGCGGCAAAATTAGTAAACATATGCAAAGCTATGGAGTTATTGGTTATTTTTGGTTAGTATTTCATTATTTATCAATGTTACTTATTATTAAGAAGTCGTTTAGGTGTAAAACCATATTAAGCCACTCACCTGAACATTTCCGAGTGATGCTATTTGGATCTGTTGTATCTGCCCTGATGGAGTCAAGACATTGGCCACTTGAGGTTGTGCTTGCATCTGTTTTAGAATAAAAAAATCAATGCTTAAATTTCTTGCTATCATTAAAACTACATTGCAAGTTGAAGCATGATAAGATGGTAACAATTTTAAATAAAAGGTAACAATTGTAAAGTAACATACTAAGCATCACTGGAAGAAAATAGTTCAAAACTATTTTTTTATCGTGTGATAGGGTAGCGTTTGGCCGCGATCCCGCCTGATGTAAAGCGCGGATGCGGTCTAAGATGGAGCACGCAACCCTAGGAAAAACCTATTCACCCTTGTTATATGTGTCTGGGAAAACAGTCGCAGAGAGGGTGTTCCACTTCTTGGCCGTCTGGATTAGAAATGTGGAACCAAACCGTTTCGTTGTGACCATTGGAATGTCCATCAGATAAGGATGGTAACCCGCCGTGCATCCAGATGTTCGGTGTAGAAACTATCCATGTTTTAAGTTGTCAACCTATCAATAGCTCCATAACTTTCATAGTTTGCAGGACACAGTTTAGTTTCACAGTTTTACTGCATATTATGTCCAATGTGCTAGCATCGTGGCAACCAACCTGTTGTAGTTGTGGTATGATCTGCAAATGTGGTGCATGAATGGGCAAGTGCACAGTCTGGTACACAGTGTGACCGTTGGCCACACTCTCTGGGACTTTAACCTGCACCACGCCCACTCCACCCACTGAGCCCACGCCACCCCGGACCGCCACACCGCCACCTAAAGAGGTAGACTGGTCGGTAATGAAGTGCAAAAACTATTGTTGAGCAATAGTCATCACCATTTTATTAATGGCATACAATAAAATTTTCATCTGGCCATTAATTATTTATCAATGTAGCAGTATATGGTAAACAAATAGATATACTGAAAGTATAATTATATTTCACACTTGAATTATTCAGTGACCCGCATTTCCAATGACTAACAGTCAAATAAATTGAAAATCGATGCTCCTTCATTTAATACTAAAACATTGACCTCAGTGGTGACCTCATGATAAGGTCACAATACTTTGATGATGCTCCCTGTAGGTCTTCTTGCATCTCTCTCATATACATTCTCAAAAGTAAAAAATGCTTTTCTCAATAAAATAATGTCATTTTAAAACATACATTATGATACAATAATTTAAAATTATTTATATAATCAGACAGATATTATCGGTCTCTCTAGCTCAAAGCTGCTTATGTACCGATACTAAATCACTTTTCGTTTGGTGTTTTTCTAAAATCTTTGTACATTATTTATTATTTAACATAGGTAGATTAGAGAACTTAAAGCTTAATCATTAATGTATAGACTAAAATTAAGATGCATGTTGTGATTGAACCTGAGACCCAAAGATGAAAAATGATTAAATAGTGCATGAAAATTATGTCACCAACAAGCAAAGTAAGTACATTAAGGTAATGTAGAGGCTGTAGGAAATAGATTTGGGACATTGTGTTGAGAGAATTTCTAAACTTCTACAAATATAATTCTAGATCACTTGTTCTCAAAGTGAATGATACCCATGTTGGTTGGTGGCGCTTTTGGGAGCAGTAACAGACCTCAAGGAAAATCGAGGGTGGTTCAGATGATACAAAAAACAAATCTTTAAAAATAAAGCAATCAGAAAACGCGAACATTTTTCTCCCGACATTTCAAACTAAAATTATTTCAATTATTACCAATTCAATTCAGCTATTTCATTTAAAACATGGCCTGTTTAAAACGACTGTTGTAATATTTATATTTAAACGAAATTTAGGAGTGGCTGTTGAATTATTTTGACTGTAAAGTGGGTGGTCGATAAAAAGTTTGAGAACCTATGTTCTAGATACATAAACTGAATAGGACACTAACCTCAACGCTAACTTATTCATGCGGTAGTATAAGGTTATCGGCATTTAATTTCAGCGGAAGACCACAAAAACATCTGTGCGTAAGAATATGGTTTGAAGGTGAACTACTCATGTAGCCACTTATATAAGAGTGTTATAATTAATAATTATGATAGAATATGATTACAGAAGTGATCTTTTACTTAATGTTGTAACAATTATTATCCATTAAAATATTTAACATTCATAATGTATATTAAAAATATATGACTGATTATGCAGATTTTATGCGCTTCAATTACTGCCAGTAACATTATAACATAAAATGCAAATTAATTATTATGTAGGTAACTATGATATCATACCAATAATTGGGCAAAATTCTCTCCACACATATGAGCATTGCACAAACCTTGTCCAGGGGAGCTGGCGGGTGGCTTCGTCTCTTTGGGGGTGCCATTCTTTTGTTCCCCACCACTCGCCATCTGAACGGTGCCGTTGGCCACGCTGGCCACCGGCAGCTGGACACTCGTCGAACTAGGGATGTTTATCGCCTGACTCGTCGGGATCTGAATCCCGCCGGGAATGGTCAGATTGGCCCCGGGGATGATCATCGACTGGTTGCCGAGGGAGGAAATCGGGATAGTGAGGTTAGTACCGGGGATGGTGAGAGTGGCCGGTTGTTCTGTGGTGAGGGAGGCGAGCGGAAAAACACAGATTAGTATGAGAACAGTACGAGTTAGAAGCGAGACGTGCGCGGGGCCTCGCATAGCGCGTGCTCAGTGTTAGGCAAGCGGGCGGCGGGGCGTGGACAGAGTACACGACAGAGCTTTCTCTTAGCAGTCAACAAGTCAAAATGCATTGGAATTTGGCAATTAACGATGTACGTGTCTTTTATATTGTTCCCAGAATGTTGGAGAATGTATTACGTCTTACGAGCTTTAATTTATTAACAAATTATGGCATTATATATATAAAAATAGTTTATTCAATTGAATTACATATGTTTAGAATAAAATTTATCATGAATTCAAATGCCACTAAACACGAGCTATGTGGACAGGCTTCACCCGGCTGTGTCATTTCTACACAAATTGAAGGTCAAGACAAGTGATTACTACACATCCTCTAACTTCGAACATGTCACTTTAAACATTTAGCACCCATGCCCTAACCTCGACGTCTAGGGGAGACTATTCTTTAAGAGATAGATAATACCTAATTCCTATAGAAATCGTACAGTGAAGCGAAGCGAACGAAAGGAAAATAGTCTATAGCAATCCCAAGCAAAAGTGAAATTAGTAGGATTCAAGCCTCTTGTATGATCGAAGAGTGAAGTGTGTCCGAGTGGGGGGCGTACAGAGAGGCCACTGACCGGCGGGCAGGTGCATGACGTTCTGCAGGAAGCCGGCCGGCAGCACGGGCGCGCGCACCAGCTGCCCGTTCACCAGGCTCACCTGCCCCATGCTGGAGAAGTTCTGCAACATCATACAATTATCATACAAATTTTCATAAAAAGATACTAAATTACCAGAAGTAATATAAAAAAATACTGATTGCAGTGCAGTGTTAATATATCTATCTAATAAAAAAAATTGAAATGTAAGACAGAATTGCAAACCACCGATCACTACCTATAAATTTGGAAAGTTGGCAAACCCAATATTACCCGACCCTGATTTTCGAACCCAAGACCTTCCAAACGACATTCGTGCTTTACAACCACTGCACCAATAAGGCTGCTCGAAGTTGATTGATGGATTGAGTTAATACATTTGAACCAACTATATAATAGGACTACACTGAACAACCTGTGCGTGCTGAGCGGGGATGAAGATGGCCTCCTGGCCGTCCACCGTGACGCCCTGCATGGGCGCCACGCCGCCCACGCCGCTCACCAGGCAGCCGCCGTACACTCCGCCCGTTTGCTGCTGGAATACATTTAAGCGTCATATGAGTAATCAACAAAAATATTAAAACATTATTTTAAAACAGTTTTATGGAAGCCGTCAAGTTGTATCCCAAAAACATTTTCTACCTTCAAACTTATCAATTGCACCATTGTCTGTATCGGTTAGTAAAGAAGCAGATAAAACCCATTGTCCAGACATCGGCTTATTACTACTAAAAGATAGCAAATGTTGGTTCTATATGAAATTATACAGTTCTTTCAAAGGGTTCTATAGTATACATAGGTATCTAACCACACCACCTATTAACGTAACGTAACATCAGGCCTGTCGTTAATGTCAACATTAACATTGTTATATTAACTCTTGATAAAAAATCCAAGCATTGATATTTTGATTGATATTAACATCCAGCCAGATTATTTTACAAGTGGTTAAGAAATACACTCGGAATTCAGTGCCAAGAATACTTACACCCATATCGAACAGTGGAATCATACAAGGGTTAATGATAATACACAGCACTTAACAAAGAAAGTATGTATATAAACCTGCAATAATTGTGGGTGTATTTGCAAGAGCTGCTGTGGTGGATTTTGGTATGTGGCACTCTCTCCGCCGGAGACCACTCCGCCACCGAGCAACGACTGAAGTTGTTGCATTGATATGACCTGAAAAATAATACAAACTGGAATTAGTTTTAACGACCAAAGTCAACTACACATACGTCATACACATAGGATCATAAACCCCAAAATTTAAAATAAAAACTTATGGAATGCAGTCTGTTTATCATATATTTATATGCATCTAGTAACTGTTAATTCCACATAATAAAAAATTAACATTAAGTTTTGTTTCACGGGGTAATGTCAAACAAATAATCAGGTAAAGTCATACAAGTATCACCTGTATAGAAAAAGTCTACTATTGATATGTGTGCTATTGATTTATTCTAGCTTAGATATTCTAGTTCAAAATTCTTGTAGTAGTTAAGATTCTGGATTCGTGTCTGGTGTATGGCAATAGGCTCACCACATA
>DWTO01004485.1:0-11499 GCA_018244755.1 Jemadia pseudognetus
ATTACCACTCCATTTTTTATGATCGACTTAATTAATATAACTCTTGTGATTCATAAGAAGTCAGGACGGTAATGAATTACGTATTCTCCGTTCGTGCGGCCATCGCCATTTGGCGTATTGAAATTGTTGCGATGAGTGCGTCCGCGTTAGAGCAATACCAATTAGGGTCACGACGTGCTACCAGGGACGCCGCCCGACCTCGCCATCTCCCGTTAACTCTTCCTGGAATTTGTACAATACGAACCTTGAAGCGCAGGAAGCAATCTCGTTCGATGACTACAATGCATATGGGATGCGGGTACACTGAATTTTTATGGCTGGCTCTGGCTATCGCATTCTTTCGGCCGATCCGTGTATCTGTCCCGTTAACTTCACCTTTATAAAAGTAAGGACGGCCTGCGTATAATAATATTCGTACATACAGTACTGTTGGGGATATGTTGAAATTGCTACCGGCGATAGCGGCTGCTCGTGACTTCTACTAGGCGAAGGTGGAAGACATGTGTAGAAGTATCAGTTCTTTTATCCTGTGGCATTACTTTCCTACGGGTACTGATTTCGTTACATAAATAATATCTCTAGAAACATGCTTAAATCATTAACCATTATTAACCCAAAGCATTACGCATTAAATCGCAATTTCGTTAGACGTTTAAAACGAAGCAATTCTTTAAGATAATTATGAAAAGATACTCTTCACAAACATAATAATGTTTTCGAAAATAGATAAATGCGTAGACTGTGTTGCTCTTACAGTAATTTCAATTACGTGCGGGCGCGGCGATACGAATACCGCCCGCCCTCGTCTCAACCGAGAACTTCAAACTGCAATTTGCAAAATCTGGAACGTGCTATTGCCTAAACAGGCACTTTACTAAACTAAGCCCCTAACCGCCTATTGTTTACTTGTTTATTAATTAAGATTACCTCTAAAAATTTACGTCCTCTCCCATTTTAGGACGCCGCCCTGTAATGAAGATACTTCGCTAGTGAAATTGCTTTAAGATCACATTCTACCTTAACAATGTCGAGTCAAAAATTGTTTTCTTGTAAAACAAAAACGTTTCGTATAATATATGTGGAATATGTATGTACATTATAAATAATGTACATAACATAAAAATGTAGTTAAATGAAATGTTAATTATGAATAAAATTTTCTACAGAATTCTAAAATTCGAATAGTTATTCAAATACAAATTATTGTCGGAATTCGTATTACTTCATACAAAGAACACTCAGCCGCATTAAGATAACGAGTGGTCTAGACACGTCCGTAATATAATTTATTTTAACATCAGTAGCCATGGGCATTTTCAGTAATTTCAGCGTCATTAATCAAGTCATCTTTTGAGAAACATGGGTTGTTATCCATCATTACAACGTTTCCTAACAAGTCCTTCGTTTAGCTTAATTAACTTCTATAATTGGCCGTCTCCGAGACGCGGTAGTTTCAACTGAAGGCTGCTGAAAACCGATACCTCTTTGGCGTGACTCCTGCTCCTTTTGTGTGCCCTTGATCGAGATTAAGATTATGTATACAGAAAATTTACTCGGACCCTCGGATGACTTAAAGGACGGAATGTTCTCAATTTATGTAAATAGACTCTCGTATATATTTTGTTCACATTTAAGCATTTACTAGATATTTCCGTAAGAATGTTTTAGGGGTTTCTTTTAGCACTACATACGAGTATGCTACAATTTTTTTTGTGATTGCTGGAAGTGGATAAAACTAATTCTAACATTAGAAGGCTTTGAAAGACAATATTCGCATTCCTTACATCATCATCAACGTGTTATCTAGTACATCTTTGGACACAGGGCTTTCCGTCACTATCTGACTTTGTATACTTATCGATATGCCTTTACCTATTAAAACAGTGGTATTGAAATTTTATTTTACTTAACATCGAAACATCCCTCTTGTAATCTTCGAACAGTTAGGCAAAGTAATATAGTACACTCAACTGCTACTCATACTACTAACAATGTAACATATTGTTAGAAAAATCCTTTAGTGTCCGACCCGGTAATAAACACAGGACCTCTTGATCGGCAGTCGCGTTAGCAACCAACATGACCAAGAAGGCAGTCAATTTTATTTTACGAGTTATCTAATCGTATATGTATATTCGAGACTTGACTTGTGTTTGTAAACGTACTATATCAAAAAGTATCAACGGGTGTCGAACTCCGAATGTGGTTCTGAAAGTTTTTATAAGACATCAACTTGTGATAAATGCGATTTGATAACAATAACAGTAAGAATATATTCGTATATTACTATTGTATAGTCAAGTCTGTAATCCTTTTTGGTTCCCTTGAACTCTTGTTCCCTTGTCCCTCTTGTCCCGTCGACTCTTGTCCACAACTGGTTAGGATTGCTTACCCTTAGAGTCTATACATCGCCGTGATAACAAAATAATTTGAATGGTTGAAAGCGCGACTACTAATCGAGAGGTCCTCGCTTCAAATCCCGTTTACTAAAGGATTTTGGTAACTTAGAATTTTTAGTTTCTAACAATTGCTTAGAGTCTGGATTTGTCCGGTGTAATACAATAGGGTTACCCCCCTAATCCTAGGTGGGACGTAAACGTTACTGGTGAAACCTGGGATACTACACTCCTCTGCCTAACCCTTAGGGGATTATATTCGAGAGGGTACGTCACTTTTCTTTCATATACCCTTTTCTTTCCTACCTATGACTATAAAACTGTGTGTGTACAGTTGTCTAACACGTTTCAACGATGCACAAGTTTTGATTAAGTCCTCAGAGGGACAAACAGTTGATGGAGTTGATTGGGCTTTCGTATTGATTTTGTTTTGATTAATACTGGTGCCCACTGAATGCCCATGGGCTGCCATAATCATTGACTCTCAAGTACTTTTTCATGTTTTTTGTCAAGTCACTTCCGGGGTAGGCAGAGAGCACAGAGTGCCACTTATACTTACAGACATGATGTGATTCTATTGTATTCATTAGTTTCTTCTCATACTTACGCAGGTTTTGGTCACTCCTGACTCCACTATCAGACAGTATCTGGAGTATCTTGTATACAATTTTCGTTACCTACATATTTGACATAATTGGCAAATTTCCATAGTAAAGTTAAGTCCCTATGGTTATCCTTAAATATTTATTAAGGTCCACGGTCCACTTTGAAATTGCCCAAGAGTTTTGTCATGACCTTGTTAATTTTTAACGAATGCGTATTATACGCAATATCAAAGGTCCATATCGACGTTTTGTGTGTGTAAACTGCCTTATCTACGTGGTTAAAATATTGTTCTTCATTGTTTCACAGTTGTTTTGCGCTTGTAATGTCTGAACGAGTGTTGTTCTATGTTTTCCCGTTGAAAACCTTATTAATATCCAGTTTATCAAGATTACAGTGGTCGTTTGCTAACGATTTTACACGTACGTACGAGTACGTCATATAAATCTTATTTCCATCGCTCGGCTTATTTCATGGTGATACAACGTAACTAGTGAAACTTGGGAATGTACTCACTCTGCCTAACTCTTCAGGGTTAACAGGCGTGGTGTTACCTTCTTTTTATATCATGTAGCATAATTATATAACAAGAAGCATATATATCATATATAACAATCATCAGTATTCCTTTAATCGCAACAATCGAATTCAGAAACTAAATTATATAAATGATATATTAATTCAATTCGATACACCATTATGCAAGATTCACTAAGTTGCGTTACGTAATTGCTCAGTGCGAGAAAATCATGCAAGTTGCTTGTAAATAACACATACATTATGTACGATTTAATTATGTACAAGACGTCTCTTTGTTGAATATGACTCGTATATACATAAGTATTATGTATGCTCTAGGTGCGAACTGAGAGGGATGGGTACCCGCTGAAAGCACTGTTCATATAATATTGAATATGCAAATGAGTATAATATTTGTGTCATGGAAGCATCGGATAAATGGGGGGGAAGCATGCAGCACTTGCGAAACACCAAATTTAACCTCTCGTATTGCCATTTAATTTGAATACGAAGAAAATAAAAATGTGAATTGAGAATAAAGATTAACAATGCGACGCGCAGTGAGTCATGTCGTAGTAAAAATAAAAGATAATAACAACAAAGGAATACAGAGTGCGATGGAAGATAAATTCGTTTTAAGCGTGATGATTTATCAGATTTCGAGTGGCGAGGGGAGCGCGCATCATCGTCGCCGTTTCCCCCCCACTGACATATCTCTATGATAAATTGCAAACAATCTGCGCAAGGTGAAATAATAAAATAAAACAGCTTTTAGGACAGGAGAGTTTTTCGTTTACGTACATATGTTTCTCTTTCCTCAGATTAATATTTTGGGTGTCTTTTTCATTGTGATTTCATATCTTCAATATTTAGCTTTGTTAATAGCAATCATTGGCAAACAATATAATTTTTGTCATCTTGTTGGTAAGTATGAAACGTGATTATTATTAAGAGAACAATAAGGATCGCTTTAAATGTACGATCAATTAGGAGAGAATTCAGCGGGACATATCCGAGATGGAAGCGATATTTTTATGGACGGAAAGAGTCTTGAGTTCTCACGCGCGACAGCTGCCGATGACGTGCCCGAAGCGGCCCGTTACGCTGGCTCCTTTTATTTATGATCGAGTTGAGCGGTGCTTATTACGGCTGCGGATGTGGGACATGTTTCATATGCCTGCCTTGCTCCTACTTTGGCCTCCTTCCTTGACGCTTATTGAGCCGTTTGCGAAACGACATGGAGATGCGACCATCTCGCTCAAACGTCGCAACGTGCTTTCGTTATTTATTGTTTGCGCTACCGTTGTTCGAATGCCAAAAATTTATCTGCTCCCGTTTAGGTCACAATCACGTTAGGCTACAGTTTAACACACCATAGGGCTAAGAGATTCGCTTTTGTGTATTTTCTATTATCTCCTAATTTAAAAGGCTTTGCGTGGATGTGCAGTATTATATAAGTTGAAAAGTATATATAATGTAGAATTCCGTTCGAAAGATATTATGTTACATTATAATTCAAGACCCTGCTATGGGTATTATCCAACATGACTTAAATGCTATGTTTGTATCAAAACATGTAAGGGTCGCGTCGTGTATCACACAAATCAATTAACTGTAATGTCACCCGATAGGCGTGAAGTTCACTAATTTCGTTAGTAGCGGAACGTAGTAATTTTCAAACATAAATTACTTCTCGAACCGCGATAGCATCCCGGCTGCACAAGTTTGTATTGTTATTCATGGCGTATCTCGAAACTGTGTAGTGATGTGTGTCTCGCTAAGCCCCGACGTATATTTTGCCGTTTTTGCCTGTCACTTAGCAGTAACTTTCCCAATGTTTTCTCATTGGCCCGCAGTGTTCACCAAAAGTTTGCCCGTTCTTGTCTCGGTGGGTGCTTCGGCGAATTACGAACTTGGTGTTCTATCACCGATGCGTGTAAAATGTCTTCGCGATAGTCGTAAACTAGACACTGTGAGACATCCCGCCACCCCCTCCCCTCTCTCTACCCTTCCCTTGAGTCACTTTCACATTTTAATCAACTAATTGATAATTTAATTTTTTTGTAGCTACAAACTTGGCTCTTCCAAGACGTTGCTCTGTCAAGACAAAAACATTGTTACATTTTGCTAGTTCCCCCTCGAATAGTTACTTGTACTTGAACATACATAGTTCCTTCTACAGTTCTAAAGTACTTGCTTAATTTGTTCGTTTAATTAAGAAATGGATTTTTCTAAAATTTCATCGTAATTATTAATAACGCTACGGTAGTTAGTTGTTTGAAACGAATAGTGAGACATCAAAAAAATCAGTTTCAGGCTGTCTTTGTCTACTAGTTCCCCAAAGGTGGTTTTGTCAACAATCACCTCGTGGGCATGTGAATTGGAAGTTCAGAGTGCAGCTTCTGCGATTCCCATCCTACATGCAAAAAAATTGCGTTATTTCGAGACCAGCCCGTCAAAGCCTGATCTGTAGGGAACGTTGCACCACGGACAGGTTCGACTGTCTCGTGTTCCTGACATGGAGCTGTCAACTTTTTACACCAGAAAGAAAAAAAAAACCATAACAGGCATAAAATGTTCCACTACGCACCCCATTCGAATTCTATTCTCATGTGTGCTTTACTATTTTTGTATTCGAACAGATCAATTACACATGAGTATATATAAATTGAATTATCTAATTAGTAACGATAACATTTCGAACATAAATATCTAATTAGTAACATAACTATTTGAATATGTAATATTGTATATTATAGAACACGCGGTATCGTTTACAAATCCTAAATATCAAACGCTAATTAAAACAGATAAATTATATTCAACCCGTTGAATGTGGAATGAAGTGTTTGTGGTTTGTATCATATTTTAGTCAATTATGCTCATGATGCAATTATATGTTGTTTATATTGAGTTTTGTTATAGTTGCTAAACATACATACCTACATATTTATGTATCAAATAGATAAACGTAACTTCACCGCTGTTATCCCAGAAGTGGTAGGCAGAAGAGTGTAGTACGTTCCCACGTTTCATCAGTTACGTTTACGTTCCCCATGGAGTATGGAGTGAGCCTATTTCCACACTACGTGCGCAAATCCAGACTCATAGTCACTACTAGAAAACGTAAGTTAGAAAAATCCATTACTACCCCACCACGAGATTTGAACCTAGGACCTCACGATCGGCAGTCTCGCTTGAAATCACTGACTAACGAGAAAGTTTTGAATAAAACAGATTCTAAAAAATAATCCTTACCCTGCAATGGATATTTCTAAACTACAGTGCTTGCGATTATTCTAATATTTTCTTGTATTTCCATCATGATCGGCAGCTTGTCTAAGTCCACTATTGGACAAAGGCCTCTTGAAGGATTTTTGCCCATAAGCCCTGCGCTGGATTGAGGGTCGCAGACCACTGCTTCTCGCAACGCCTCCACCGACGCTGTAGACGACCAAGACATCTAACGTTCTGGCTACACTCATGAGTAATAAAACATTGTTCATCAAGGAACCGCTCTCAAATGTAAATCATATAGAACATCAGTAGAATTAAGTATCGACCATTATGTATATAAGGTAGAAGAGAGGCACTTAACAACCTCCCGCTTCCACCTTTTCTTAGGTCGTAGTTATAAACGACATCATCTCCGGAACGCGTAATGAACCAAGAATGCGTTTAGCGTATCAACCCATTTTGAGATCACGATTAAGGTGAGTTATTACTCCCCCGGGGTCAGATCAGTTCTTCGCGTGCATTTAGATTGCCAATATTATTGGGCCTAGACATTTTTGTATAGACAATTTTTACGTGGTAAATTAGTTTCCGTAACTCCTAGAGGTCTTTTTTGAATGGGGAATAGAATACCTGTTATGTTATATGTCAGGTCACATCTTTTAAGTTTCGATCGATTTAGATTTATAGTATGACAGTATAACTGGTGTGCGTTGATTCTTACGTAATTGTCATTATGATGGCCTGGTATATTGATTAATACTGATGATATATTCTTTTACTACTACAAAATTTTCTAATTTAGATTTTCTAGTAGTGGTTCGGAGTTTGTATATGTGCCCGATGCATGGCGATAGGCTCACCACCTATTCCATAATGGGACGTAAATGTAACCGGTAACACGCGGGAGTGTTCTGCATTCCTCTGCCTACCTCTTCGGGGATTACAGGCGTGAGTTACGTCTATTTTAGGTCCTCACTGCTATCGTATTCATTACAAGTTCTCATTTCATTGCAAAATAAATGCTAGCCGTGACATAATGATCAATTCCAGCGGTGTTTCTGTCTGTCTTTGCTGCAGCTTTGGAGATAACTAATTCTATGATACGTGCCAAGGATTTACAAAGATATATTTACAACGAAACTGAAAAACGCTAACAGTCAAAAAACGTTTACGCACGGGTTTTTAAAAATATGTAATAAGACATATACATTAGCCACCGAACAAAAGTTAATAATATAATGGCAACATGTACTTACCACCTTGTGATCTGAGCAGTGCTCGGCGTAAATATCTCGTATGAGGGTGTCGAGGGTGCGCTGCCGTTTGAGCGCGAACGTCGGCGTCTGGAACGCCGCTTTTTCACCGTTCATCAGTTTTACCTGCAACCGTCAATCCATTACGCAGAAATTCTAGCATCCGCAATTGCTATGAACTTCCTTAGGGATGTTACTTCTTAGTGTGAAGTGGTTATCTATATTTATGCTACAAATTTTTACCAATTTATTAACTAAGTTAAAATAATTTATAAATAAAGAAATTATAAAATATTCTCTTTATAATACGCTTCGAATATAATTTATTTTCATTCGATTTATACTGACTTAAATTTGAACATGATTAAGTAAAATAGTGATTTATTCATTCGATATGTAAAAAGAAATGTCTATATTGTTTCTGAAAAGACATCTCTCAGCTTTTATAGGTATTATATTTGTAAGCTGAAAATATTAATAGAAAATAACAGCTGTCTCCTAACGAAAACAACACATTAATTACGTCTGCCGAGCTTCTGAAGTGATTGAAATAGACACTCGTGAGAATTATTATTTGTTACATTTACCGAAAGAAAATATACTAATAACAATGAAATAATTTTCGCGACAACCGAAATAACTGTCGCGAAATTTGTTTTACTGTGTATCTCGAGCGTGATGTCATAATAGTGTTTGTTTAATAAGACTTACTCCAATCTCACTCACCAATAAGAATTCCCTGAAGAGTTGGGGATCGCTAAAGACCGGCGGGCACGGCAGCGAGGGCCCGAACGGTGGTACAGTGTCGTCACTATACACGCTCAGTCTGTAACCTTCACCCTCTACCTCGGACACCACCGCGAATATATCTGATTCGTTCATAAGTTCATTACTCACACAAAACTGAACAAACATTATGTGCTCTTAATGTTTGGTGTAATTAAAATTTAATATAATAAATTAAAAAGTTGATGTTATTACTATTTGATGTTCATTATAATGTAATTAGACTAACGAAAAGTAGTTAAGGTTTAACTTTGTTCTTTAATTGCTGTTATATAAATATGTTACTTTCCGTCACATGTAAATGTAAAGTAATATTGTAATGTCCAAACGTTGTAGACGGAGGCAGAAGATGGTACATAGATCGCATTTGAGGTTTGCAAAAATCTTAAATTCGATAATGTTTTTGGTTGTCTTATAACATTATACATACCTATATTAACATTTATGTGGTTTGATTTGATGTTTATCTTTTGAAAAAAAAAATCTTTCTATCCTCATGTTGCCGGCTTGATATTTGTTTTAATGGTCGCTTGAAGAATAAGTTGCACGGAAGTCATTCCAAATTAATTTTTCCGATGTCGAAGTAATTAAAGGAAAATAACGTTAAGAGCGGAAATTGAATTTCTAATTAATTCCGACCCGTCTCGATGTGACGTTAATCAGTGAGGTTAAGGACAGATTGAAACGCTCGCTGTTTTAAAATTGTGTGGCGAACATTAAAATGACGACATGCAATCGGATTCCTTTATTCGTGTGATAATAAAAAGTTGAATAATATTAATAGCGATAACATTATTTATCAGTACTGTCATACAATTCTATTTCTGTGTAATTTATTTGTATAGCAAAACGATTTAATAAATAAATAAAAAGAAAAATGTATGTTTTTATACGCCTTTTTGTACATTGTATTAGAGTGTTGTGTCCAGATCATTTAAAATTTAAATGAGTTATATTGACGTCTACGCGATATTATAAAATAAGAAAAGGTAAATTACATTCTGTCGCGTTTCCTACTAATGTAAGAAAAAGATGCCCCAAAATGTAAGGTAACAAAGTTGTATAGAAGACTGTTGTTGATACAAAGGTTGAAAAGGATACGAGTAAAGTGGCTCTTGACGCACTGCG
Organism: Jemadia pseudognetus; assembly: GCA_018244755.1. Taxonomy (NCBI): domain Eukaryota; kingdom Metazoa; phylum Arthropoda; class Insecta; order Lepidoptera; family Hesperiidae; genus Jemadia; species Jemadia pseudognetus. The sequence goes on from DWTO01004485.1 coordinate 9,923, forward strand.
GGTTGAACGTGTTGTGGACACAGTCGTCCGTGAACACAATGTTGACGATGTCGTTGCCGATGTGCCGCTTCCTCTCCAGCTGAGAACAATTGACACGAGACAATAATACACTTGTTACCTTGTGTGACGTTCCTTGTAATATTTTACAGTTCTTATTATACGGTAAGCTAGCGTTTGTCCGTCATGTCACGTGATGAAAGCTCAAATGTGTCCTAAGATAGACCACGTGTGCCTATAAAAGGCCTATTCGCCCTTGATTTCAGAGTGTTACGTTATATGTACGGAAGTAGACTCCGGCCAGGTGTTGATGGTATATCGTATACCATTTTCTGTAATGATATCCTCGTAAGAAATTAGGAGAAAAAAAAGATTTTTAAGGGACGTTAAGTCTGCCAACCGGCACTTGGCCAGTGTGACAGACTATTGCTTCAACGCACTCATTCTGAGAGGAAACCCGTGTTCCAACAGTGGAAAGATAAAAGGGTAGAGAAAAAAGAAACGATTGTAAATATTTAGTGCACATAATTATTTCAATTAACGCTTTCCCGGGCGATGCAATATTGATTAATCACCGGTTTTCCTACTACGTTTCCTAGTGTGTTAGACACAAAAAATTTGAGCATCATACATATTGATTCAACATAAGAAGCTATTCAGATAATAATTTCGCGTGTGGTTTTTTTTTGCTCTTTACTCATGTTTTTTCAGATTTTATTGCGTTTAAAAATACCTCCATTTGATTCTCACCATTTTCCGCGCTTCTGTAATAACTATAACTACAAACTATTGTTCTGAAAATGTTGATTGGAGTTACCAACTTTTCCGTCTTTGTATCGTAACTTTGTAATGACAGTTGTTTAGAAAAGTGAGAAACTGAGATTTCAAAAGGGTTTTGGAGCTAATTTGTTCATCATATTCAGTACACATTACAATAAAAGTAGGAATGATGTGACAAGAGAACGATATGGTGTGAAAGAATAAGTAGTAACTTGAGTTTTACAAGACAATATTTACCAAAAGGATAATTTAGAAATGGAACGGCGAAGGTGCGTCCAGGCATATATAATTTAGATCAAATAGTAGCGACCCTAACAGACGTTGATCAGATTTATAGATCTCAAGGCTGAAGCCAAAATTGAAAAACAAACATTGCCCAATGAATCCATTGAAGTGAATCTGATTCTTAATTGAATCTAGAGGAAATTGAATTCCTCGATTTTAGCTTAACAATACGAATTCGCCCGAGAGCTGTCTATACCTATGTATACTTACCGAATAACAAGATAAAAATATTTTGGCCATAGATAAAATGCTTAAGATCACAATTTATATCTAGATGCACGACTGCAGTATCCAATCCTGCGTCACTTAATACAAATTTATTAATAGCACAATTGCGATGCTTTATTACTTATTTGAATTGGTTGATTAACTTGATGTATAATACAAAGGCGGGCTTTTACAAAAACTAAAATGCTTGATTATATAGTTATGTATAGCCTTAATTCACGTATGTATGTTCGGGATGATCGGACTAGTTTCGGACCTATACGAGATCCTTCTTCATAGGTTTCAGC
>DWTO01004486.1:0-11497 GCA_018244755.1 Jemadia pseudognetus
CACAAATAATGTGGGGAAACCTGCACATGCCTTATAGGTCTTAAAAAAATGTTTTGTAAAGTATGCAGTCTGCTAATCCAGACTTGGTCAGAGTGGCAGACTATGGCCTTAATTATTCTGAGAGGCATATCCAAAAAAACTATAAAAGGGTTGAAAAAAAGATAAAGGAGTGATAGAAACTGTCTTATAAATCAAAATATTTATATTTACAATATTATCTACTTAACATCTAACCTAAACGAACTTTGTGTATTAACAAATTCCAATTATTTCTTCTTCTCATTTTCCTCCCATGGCCTTGGTCCTCGTTTGTTCTCCCAATTGTCTATATCGAGTGTCTGTATTTCCTCATAGGCCTTCTCCAAAGTGACCTCTTTATCTTTATTAAGACCCATTTTTTTTGCTTCTTCTTTTGATATTCCTTTAACCTTAGAGAATTGGTATCTGTAAGACAAAACTGACTAGTTACAAATTATAACTCAGTTTATCATTTGGGTACCAGAATTTTTATTCAAAGGAAATGTAACGCTGGTTGACATACAATTTATCTAAATTTGCTTGTCAGTAAAGATGTAACTTATCAAAAGGTATTTTACATCTGATATAAAATGTGTACAGAATACAGAATGTATTTTCTCCATCCACTAAGTAAATATTAGAATAAAAAAGATTTATTTATTTTAAATTACATAATGACATGTGTTTTTGTAAATGATGTAACAAATTATATAACCTGAATTACAAAGATCAAAGGTGTCCAATAAAAATTAAAATAAATTTGATCTTTACGTCAAATTCAAACCGAATTGTAAACAATATTAAAATTATTATATTTAGAAAACAGTTCTTAGGATTTAATGCTTATGTAACACATTAGTGCTGTTTATTATTTTCCACGAGAATTTAGGAACTCAGTATGAATCAATTGATACGTTTGGTTGGTTATAGTTAAAACATCAATTTTATTATATATGAATTAAACAACTAATTCTGTTGTAAGCTATTGCTTATGAATTCTCCGGCGAACAATCCGCATTATTATAAAATAATAACCTTATTTGAGTCCACTCTCTCAAACCAAAAGATCCTCCAACAACAAATAGTATGAAGGGTAAACCATACTTAAAGGCTTTGCGATTCTTATAAGTTGTTATTATATTCCTGAAATATTGAAGATTAAATTTACTCGCTTTGGTCGACATTTTTATTTGAAAACAGCCACATCTGTTAGGCCTATCAGGCTTATCTATTTTTGATATAAATAATAGAAATGAAATCGCTATTTGCTAATCGGCAAAGGCATAATGTAAAATTGTAAAATAATGTAAATGTACCATTGACATTAACAAATGTCAATGTCAAACAAAAAATTGCGTTCCGACCATAGAGAAATTATATCGTAGAGTAGGAGAGCCGCGAGCTAAGCAAAAAGTTGTATCGTCCGTCGATAGAGAGAAAGAAAATGAATTCGGTACTCAATTACTGAACAAGCCAGTCAAATACGTAGATCAAATTAATGTTCTATAGCTTTCTATTACCGAGATATTTCCACTAGCATAAACGTTTTTAGTTCGCTTCTCTGCCTACAATATCTCTATGGTAACCACACATAATGACAAGTTACATCGGTTCGAATTCCTTATTTTTGGTTCAAAACATCGAAAACATACAAAATCATTATAAATATAATTATTCTTACTGATAGTCAACAAGGACTTTTTTCTTCGCATAAGTATTATAAGACTAATAATTGTAAGACCCATCTTGACGTTAACCACTATAATATCCAACTTTCACACTATTTCACGTTCATTACTGTCCCTGAGCATAATATTACATTGAATTGACTTAATAACTATGAATGCGGTGCATTGCTTCCTTTGGGCTTTTTATTTAGTATCATCATCATCGGCCTTTGAAGGTCCACTGCTGAACAAATTACTACATCACTTATTATATTTACTATACTACACTTTGAATGCCTTGTTGTTCGTGTTGGTTACAATTGTGACTGGCGATCGTGAGATCCTGGGTTTAATTACCAAACCAGACCCTACAAAATTTTTCGATTTTAGATTTTCTAGTAGTGACTCGGAGTCTGGATATGTGCCCGGTGTATAGCAATAGCTTCACCACGAATTCTATAGTGGACGTAAACGTAACTGATGAAACGTGGGAATGTACTATTAAGTTTAGTTATTGTACCTACAACGAAATACATTTTTTTAAAGAATTATTTAAATTTTATAGCCCTAAGTGATTTGTTCACTTAGTGAACTATTAGTAGTCAATTGGATAGTTAGCCAATTGACTGCTAATATCTAATAATTTTATATTGAATGCTAATGCTAACTATAAAAAACATAATAATAATAATATAAGAAATGCAAGTAACAAATACATATCTTCTTTGTGAACATTGAAGAGCTTTTTTGAGAAAGATAATAATAAATACATGTGATTTTAATATTATCTCTTTTCAAATCATTATTGTTAAAAAATAACTAGGGCACATTTTAATAGTTTTGTAAAGGTTTTAATTACAATTTTCGTTTTATAAATTTTCTATTTACCCACTTTGGCTGCATATTTTGCAATCACTGCTTTCATATGTATTTATATTAAAATGACAAATGAACCACAAAAATAAATTTATAAAATGGCGGACATTTAAGAGTGACGTATGTGTTGTGTTTATGAATTATTCTCTTTCACATTAATTTATTTGGTGCTGTGATTAAAATATGTATTGAGAAGCATTTCGTCCAAAATTCTTCTCTACCTACTAGTTGTGATATCCGGTAAGTTTATTAACAATAAACATGTTCTACAAGGGCTGTCACGATACTGTGGCTATGCAATAAATTGTAAGCGTTCAGCATAGATAAATTGACCAGCCTGTTTTCATGGACAGCTATATTTGGTATAATCGAACAAATACTCTCACATTATAATTACATTATGATTTTATATGTATTGCGAGATTTGTTAGTTGTCATCTCTTAGCTCGTCATCGATGTCTACTTCAAGGAAACCGTACATAATGTGCCCTAATCGATTACGTACGCTTTCAATATTATGGTTTTTCTAGTAAGAATTCGTCGCAATAAGTATTACAAATCTTTTAGGCTTTGATTTGTTATTATGTATGGATACTGAGGTCATTATTTGTTATTTACATTTACGACGAATGATAACCAATATGTTTCAATTTGATAGTGTAGTGTTGTTGATGGTCTGCTAAATCCTGTGATCTAGTGTGTTATATGTACATTTTAAATTTTATTTATTGTTTTTTATTGTATGGTTTTTGAGCTTACCATTGTAGTACTTGTTTATCATAAAAATGTTATGATTATATTGTACACTAAACTATTTGCTCCCACTAAAATTTAGCATTTAAAACGTTTTCAAAATATTACAGTTGATTTATAAATATGATTAAGAATTATTTGTTTAACACTAAATTGCTTTTCGATTTTTTTTTGTTTGAATATTTTATAATACATATTTGCATGTTTCAAGGAAATGAAACTAAATATATTCAGTTATGGCTTTCCTAATTTTATTTATGTCATTAAAAGAAGTGTCTAATACTATTTCATATATTATTATCTATTATTTCAATTAGCTTAGCTAGCTAGCTAGCTGATTTACTCTTTGGGTTGCATCTTGTTTGTAGTTGCAAGCTTGACTGTTGATCGAGAAGTCCTGGACTCAAGTCCCACATAGGCGACTATTGGATTTTTGTAACTTAAAATGTCTAGTTGAAATCCATAGTAGTGACTTGCAGCTTGAATTTTCATGTCCAGTCCAGAGTCCAGTCAAACATAATTGGAGAAATGTGGCAGTGTGCTACACACTAGTGATATAATGAATATTCACAAATCTCTGAGTATTTGCATTTGCAAAATTTCTTCGAATGTTTTCCGAATATGAATATCAGAAAAAAGGTTAATAAAATCAAAATCTTTTTTTCAAATATTTTCTTGTAATAAAATCTAAAACATTTCTTATGTTTTTTAACACAAAAAAATAACTTTACTTGGTAACCACATGATCAGTCATCACTTTATCATTTGGTAGTATTTATTAATGTACCTACTTTACTCTGAGTAATGAAGTTTAACAATTAAATTTTCATTACAACTTATATGACAAAAAATATATAATCCAATGTAAACATACAAAAACGAATTCTTCTATAAAACGTAATATCACACCTGTTATCCCCGAAGAGGTCGGCAGAGGAGTGTAGAACAATCTCACGTTTCACCAGTTATGTTTACATCCCACTATGGAATAGGTGGTGAGCCTTTTGCCATACCCCGGAAGCACATCCAGACTCTGAGCTACAAGTAGAAAATCTAAATTAGATAAAAATAATAGAGCCCGACCCTGGATTTGAACTTAGGACCTAGAAACAAATACATCGTATGATTAAATTTAAATCAGAGAAAATCACAAAAATCTAAATTATGTTATGAGAATTAAAGCATGAAAACAAATAAGATACTAAGTAAGGCTACTGCCATACATTGGTCACAAATGTAGATTCGGAAATACTGTTAGAAATTTCTACTGGAAAATGTAAGTTTTAAAAAGCCAATACTACTTGCCCCGAATTTGAAGCCAGGACTTCTCGATCGGCAGTCGCGCTTGCAACCTCACCAACATCGACCATCAAACAATTGCAAGCTCGACCAACATTGCAGTTGACATGTGATTACTAGGCACCCCTGCTCTTAATGTACTTTAACTCATTAGTCATCTCCAACATATTCCATATTTCGTATTCATAGCTTTAGTAAAATTCAGATCTCATGTTTTCACAGTTCTAAAAATATTTAGGCGCTTAAGAAAATGTAGACAATTGTTTGACGATTGACTTTGAAATAATGTTTGACCGCCGTTGACTGTACAGATATGATCAGTTGTATGTCTGACTTAGGTAGTAAGTGTAGTTACCCATGAGTGGTGTTGACGGACGTCGGGCGGGCGCGTGCGATGACATCATACCGTCGCAACGCGAGTAAAGACGGCGCATTGTGTGCCGACTTAATTTGATGAGTATTGTCGTTATCCTTCGTTAATCGTCGGACCATATGTTGGCGTACGTGTCACCCACCGCTGTGTATCCGTCCTCTTAAACCCAGCGGCTGCAATTGGCGAAGAATTAATTGTAATAGACATATAATCGTGCAAGACTTCATTATTTTACGTATGGCTTGTGTTGTGTTGGCGAAAACTTTTCATTTTTGTCGAATGACAAATTACCGGTAAATGTTATAAAACAAACAAGGAAAAGTGGGACATTGCTTAAGTACAAGTCCTATGCACGTTATCATCCTTTTAATAACGATTGCTAAACCGACCCTATCTTCGCTTCCTCATTTAGTTTCGCTCGCTATTCATTGTTTGCTGGAATGATGCAGACTATTGTTTCAAATGAAGATCGATTGATAATTACTTCCCGTCCCCCCCTTCCCCCTCCTTTAGTTATTTGTCAGAGAAAAATGTAATACTATTTAATACCACGCAGATTAGAAAAATGATATATTTTAGTATATTCGAGGAAAAGGACAACGTCGTCTGCTTCATAATAAAGAAAGGGTAATTAAAAGTTTTGTATGTATTTCTTTACCGTGTACCATTGTGGCAGAGTACAATTTTAGGTTCAATGCATTGCGGTGGTTAACACCATGCTGATACAGTCGGTCTACTTAGCGTAATGGAGGGCACACCGACAGTAGCCATCGTCGCCGAGTCGGTCACGGGGCACTGCGGAGTGAACACTATCGTACTCCGGATTCCTCTCACGCTCCAGTTGTCACAAATACCACTAATTGTGTTGCGCTTTTTAACGTGCGGATGTCATGTTGACACGAGTGCGCTCTTCTTTTAGCGCTCACTAATATAGAACGGAGCTTCCACCCGTTGAGCTGTGTCGCAGTGATTTTATTTTGCTGCACACTTTTTAAAACGTTCGTGAATAAAGGGGCTATCCACTTGAGGTTTTTTATGTCATTCGTAAAACTCGTCTTTTTATTTTTTAAGAATGGGACTGGTGGGCTCCATACCATCTGAGTTACCAATACTAGTCGCAGTTACGAAAGATGATTCAATCGAAAAAGTATAGAGGGAAGAATGAGTGCATAGATTAGTGTAAAGGGAGTGTTGGAGGAGCTACTGAGTTGCCAACTTCTGAGTATGCGAACTCGGCTGGCCGACAACACAACTCCGTGCTTACCCGTGAAATTAATTATAGTTTAAATAAAAAAGATAACATCGAAACACATTTCCATAACACCAAATTTTTTGGGGGCCAATTGCAGGTTTCTTGTCAGTATTGTACACAATCGCGTTAATTTATTGTAGGATTTAGCGCTCCCTAATAGCATGATTCATACACAAATATCTACCCTTTCATCATATATGGTTACCGTACAAGTTATTTTTAATTTTAGTTACTACAAGTGTTACGTAAAGGAAATTACGCAAAAATTTGTAGTGTATGCTCAGAAAGTGAACGGAGATGTTACAGTAATTATTGTGAGAAATAGCTGCAAGTGGCAATTTATTTAAGTTGCTTCGATTATGATCAAATTTCGCGTTACAACTCTACTGATACATATAAAAAATCTATCCAACGGTATAACAAATCACGTTGATGCCATATGTACAACCTAATTCGAATGAAAACATTTGAGAGCAAAAAGTGTTTCCTCTCAACAGAAATAAAAGCGTCGCGGATAAAATATGAAATAGTTACTGAGCGAATCCTATATAGACTGTAACAGTGCAACTTTTGTTTTTATTGTAAAACATTCGACGTACGTATGATACTAATTAAATATTGATATTACTTTCATTGCGAAGAAAAAGTTTTTTCCGGTCGCTGCGCGCTTCGGTTTACATGAGTTGGTGTTGTTACAATTGAGGTAAACGCCCACGTTTTCGTTCCACGTTTCTCACATCAATAAATCACAATTATGGATTTATATGGTCGTTTGTGTAATAGCATTAGCAATAGGGAAATTTCGTCAGAATGTAACCAACACGGTGCGGCTGCGGCAGTACGACGGTGGCCGGCAGTTTGTGGCCGGCGTGCAACTAGGCAACACGTGTATGTGTAGTGGGCAGTGTGTTTCGTTCGCGAATCATTATTGTCTCACGGTCGCAAGTTGTGCCCGTCACGTTGTCGATGTAAACAAACAAAGAAACACCGTCCCGCGCGCGGTTGACTCACGCCCGAACGTCGTCAAGTGTCTACACAGAGGAGTGCGCCTCTGTGCTCGATATTCAACCGCGTAATCGTGTGCCGGTAGCGCAATCGTTGCTAACACAGTCTCTTTTGAAATAAAAGTGTCTACTTATCATAGTCTGATATATAACCGCGTGTATGCTCTTCCACGTCAACGTTCCAAAGCAAATACTTGTTAGCTCATTTATTTACCTTTGATTGTATTAGGAGGCATACATAATGTAATGGTGTATGGGTATGTATTTTAACTATAACTAGATTTTAATATTCGAATCTTTTGAATAGTCGACAAAATGTACCTTACATGTACAGATGTGCATAGTCGATAGCTAAGAATATCCGTAGGCGATAAAGGTGTGGGCTACGTTATTGTATATCGGGAGCGTAATGTTGTACGAATATTTCTATTCTTGGTGCGAATCGATAATGGTTAGTCTGAAGTTAAATCTGTTGTAGATTTAAATAAACCTGTTGTAGATTAAATAAATATGTTCGTCTGGTCTACAACCGCGTGTCAGCGATTTCAACTTAAACTGTATAGTATGTTGAGACTGTGTGTACAGTTGCAGTTGAACATATAACATCACACTTCTATTTTCTTAAAGGGGAAGTGTTGTAATCCCACTTTTTATTACCTTTGTCATACGTCTCATGGTACGGGTGGTGAGCTCGGTGCCTCACACCGGGCATAAATCCAAGCTACAAAGCTGCTACTAGAAATTTGAAGCTAAATAAAAAACAAAATTAAAAATTTTGACAAAACCCACGACGCTTGAAATTTAATTAATAAAATAATTGAAAACCTCCGACTTAAATAATTTATCTGACGAGAGATGATTAACGTAAAAAGCTTTCATATAAGTTGATTAGATCTCTCACAGAGTTGCACATATGATCAACAGAATATTCGTTTTCATAGCATTTCCCTACGTACCTATTTTGGTTCTCGAAGATGTAGATGTGGCAATAACATAGGTATTCAACTCCCTATGAACTTAATAAGAAACGCAAGAAAGTCCGTCCGGGACTGCCATTAAATGAACGAGTTTTGTAGTTTTATAGTAACGTGATTAATTTGGATATATTTTATTGTTTACTGCACCGCCCTCTGAACATGAACCAATCAAATCAAAACCCATCACTGAAAACCGCATTCAGATCGGACCAGTGGTTTTGGAGATAAATGGTAACAATGGTTTACATAAATACACACAAACATCCTCTCATCCCAAACGTATATACCGCCTCTGTTCCTTTGTGGGTAAAAATAAAAAAATAGTAATAATAATGAAACATCATATAATATATCAATATAAAGTGGATGATGAAAACGTCTATAATTAAATAAAGAGCACACGATTATAAAAATATCTTATTTGTTATCTCCTTGAGTTACTTAAATCAACTGAAATTTACTATTGTATGTTGCATGTCGCGATTATAATTTAATCTATAAATCAAACTGCAGAAAAAAATGTATTATGCAGACGGATAAATAAAATTTAGCTGTATCACATAACTATGTACATATTAAAGACAAGTTTCAAGGATGCATATAATAATGTTCCATTTTCAAATGTCACGAGTCAGTTGATCTCGTTTTGTGAGCTTCAAATTTATTGCATGTTGACATCAATATCAATAACTCCTGAATAGGTTTCAAGGTACTCCTAAATGAGTGTTGTATAGGTAGCAAGGCTTAGACTGTGACGCGACATTGGGGTGCCGTACGTGGGTTCATCTCCAGCGCCGTCTCGTCACGTGTTTCCAAAATCGATCCGAAAGCCTTCGCCATAGTTATAAATGTAACCTTTCAAGTAACTCAGCTAGGGCAATCTTTCAATAAAGAAAAGGGAAGGTGCCTTCAAGCAAAATGAAATACGTTACGTGCAAAATTTTTGTTCTTTTTTTAAAGTAATTAATAATTGATTTCAAACCAACAACGCCATACATACTCACGATATATATACGCATGTAAACAGATAATAATACATAGGTACAATTTAGATATGTAAAAACGTACACATATGTCTGTGTTGTATACACGGACCGATTTGTTTAAGAATGGACATCTGAAATCTGTTTAATGAATCATATAATCTTGGATCTTTCCAAGGTACGTATTTTCTAAGAGAAAAAAATTAAACAAAGACATAAAATAATAAATTTTGGTAAGTAAACACGACAGTCTTTAGCAATCAAACAAAAAGTACTTAAAAAGGTAGAGATCTTCCAGTTTAAAAATGAGTGCCCCATCTACTGAAATTTCTTTTTTCAATGTGTGAAGGAAAGTAAATATTAGAACATTTTACGTGATGCGTGCGGCGCTTTTACTTGCAAACTTGGACTCGCCTTCAGACTAAAAAATCAACTAATCGAGCGATTTGTGCATTAATCGGGTTATTATGGCAATGCCCGCGCGTTTTGTATGAAATGACACATACGTTCTGTGGATGGTCGAGTCTATTATGTACTAGTTAGTCGACAGATCTGGTCATGAAAACAAATTGATTATGTTTATAATAATTTATATTATATATATTTATATATCATTTATTATGGATGTGACCAATGATAAATTTGCATGTCATTGTGTGTCATCTAAATATCTAATTTGCATGTATGCATGTAAACACACTGGCGGGGCGTTCAGTTTTAAAGTAGACGATCTATACTCAAAAGCGTAACATCACGCCTGTAATCCCCGAAGAGGTAGACAGAGGAATATAGAACACTCCCACGTTTCACCAGTTACGATTACGTCCCACTATGGAATAGATGGTGAGCCTATTGCCATACACGGGGGCACATATCGAGACTCCGAGCCACTACTGGAAAATCTAAATTAGAAAAATTTTGTAGTTTCCGACTCGAGAAATGAACCCAGGACCTCTTGATCGGCACTCGCACTTGCCAGCAACACGACCAACGAGGTATTCAAAATATACTCAAAAAAACTTTTTGAATTATAATTTTATTTTCTGTTCACGTACTAATTATTCGATATAATATGGGTAAAATTGTAAGTATTTTGTAAGAGCATTATACAGTACCCTATAATATGTATGTATGTATATTGAATACAAAACTTATCTCCATGTGAATTTGTTGCGCTATATGGTAATGCCACTTACGTCAGAATAAGTGGTTAGGTACAATGTAAAAACTTTTTAGAGTCACTTTATGAATGAAAATTATTAATTACCTAGTTGAGTTCTATTTAATAAAAATTACAATGCCATCCGCTAATTAGGAATTTATACAAATAATCCAAGGCAACTATTGCTATAGAAAAAATGAAAATTTACTCCAAATTCATTCTTTAACAGCACTATTTATTGTCTACGACATTATCTTTACTAGTAATACATATTTGATAAAAAGTATCGTCATAGTTAATTTTTTTTATGACACAATTTTAGAAAACCTATTTATATAGCATTTTTAAATAATATTATGTATATTTTATTTAACGACGGGAAAATGTGTCAACGAGATGGCAACCATTACTCAGTTTCATAAATCGCGGTTATTTAACTAATGACGTAGCTGTACGTATTTAAAAATCTCGCGAGGTCTGGAATATTTGAAATGAGACCGCATATCACGGCAGAAAATAATAGTTTTAGAAAGTATAGGTGTAGGTACATACCGAATTTACGCGTGAAATAATTATTGCTTATTAATAGCTATAATTAAATTAATTCATTATTTCCACTGTTTCGGCAGGTTATTTTCAAAATAACAACAAAGAGTGTACGGACACTTGCACGGTTTAATGGTCTTTGCATTACGGTTTCCTTTTCTGCCAATTGCGCGACCGTGGAGGGAAGGAAGCGATTTTTATTAGCATTAAGGTCAGAGCTGTCTACTCCTCGCACTACTCGCCGCACCCAGTTATATCCATCAGCGGAAATAAAGACATTAAATTTCAAAACATTTTTTAAGTTATATATACGACTGTGTGGTATTCTAAAGTAATTGATCTATTTTTTAAATAAGAAACGTTAGCATTTTTCTAGACTCTTATAATAATGGTGTATATCTGATAGACTGCTTCGTTGGTCGTGTTGGTTGCAAGAGCGTCTGTCGATAGGGAGGTCCTGGGTCATGTCCCGGGTCAAATACTCAGATTTGTCTAATTTAGATTTTCTAGTAGTGGTTCAGAGTCTAGAAATGGGCCCGGTGTATGGCAATAGGCTAACCACCTATTCCATGCTGGGACGTAAACGT
>DWTO01004487.1:0-11497 GCA_018244755.1 Jemadia pseudognetus
GTGTTCGACCCGGGAATCGAACCCGGGACCTCCCGATCGTCAGTCGCACTTGCAACCAACTAGACCAACGAGGCAGGTATTGAATAATTTTTTTAAAAATAAATGATGAAGGGTTCGGTGCCGTACGTGCAGGTGACGCCGCGGAAGAAGTTCAAGTGTCCGGAGTGCACGAACACGGAGATGCTGTCGGCGGACGCGCGCCACATGGCGCAGCGCTCTGCCTGCGTCGACCGCTTCGCGCACGTCTACGGGCACATGGCCCTGCGCGCCGTGCCCTTCCGCGCCGACCCGCTGCAGTACCGCGAGCGCGCCGCGCTGCCGCCGCTCTACCGCGACGTCGGCGCGCTCTAGCGCTCTCGCCGCACTCTCGCCGCACTCTCGCCGCGCCGCCCCGCCCTCGGCTGCCCTTCGTCGAGTGCGAGTAGGAAGCGTCTCATGGTCCTTTTGTCGACGGTAAAGGGAAGAGGGAGGTGGGGGGGGAGCTTGTAAGAAGGTGCCTATTATTTTCACATAGAAGAATTAAGGTAGTAGAGAGAGTGCAGCAGGCCGATGGTCCGACGACTTGCGCGCGGCGCCTGGTCGAGCCTCTCGCCGTGTACATTACATTACGTGTAGTTTTTGTATTGCGTTAATATGTATGTACGTAAGTGTCGATAGTGTATTAGATGACGCAGTCGGCGGCGTGCCGTGGCCGGCGCGGCGTGCGGCGCGCTCTGTCGTGGTGTAAGTTAGGTTTGTTTTCGACGGAATGGACAATAAACAATTGTAAGGCTGTACGTGAAGTAATGGGAGTTCGTCCCCCAGTACCAGGGTATGTAGATTATAATGCCAATGTTGCGTTTCGGTCGGAGCGCTGTTTACGCTGATGTCTCCGCAGTTTCAACGTTAGTCCTAGACGAAGCTTTATATTGTGTTCTCTGTGTGCCATTTACTTGAAACTGGTCCTATTGAGACAAGATCAAATCTGAATTCGTTATTGCGCTCGTGAATGCGATAAACTTTTTAATGGGAATTAAGGGATGCAACAGCATCGTAATATCTGCTCGTTTCTAAATAGCTATCTATGCTCTCGTTGTGATTTTTTAATTAATAGATGAAGTAACATTGAAATAACCGCTACCAAAAATATTGCCAGCGTCTCTGTGCTTTATCAACAGTAGAAGAGTATATAAACGGGTCATCCAAGTAGCTGTTTTAAAAATAGATTGGACAGTATTTTTTATCTGTATCAATCAAAAAGACACGACACGATATCCGATACATTATGGTGCGGGGGCCCGTCGCTACACAACTGACACAGATGGCGCTGGCGGCGCCCGTGACGTCATACGATAGTGACATTGACAGCTGTCAGGTCTTAGTTCTGCACGAGGCAGTGGCCTAGTCTATTGTCAGTACACGATACTTATCGTGATATACCTACGCAGGCAGCTATTAAAAATATTACAGTACTGTAATCGCTTGAACAATTTATATTTTAATAAATTAAGCTGAAATTACTTGTTTTTATGATGTAAACATCTTATTATACCTGGTATCCGTTGTAGGCACACTTGATACTGGTACTTATAAATATGATGCATTATTGTACACTGTATAGATCGATTTGCAAAATAACTATGGCTTAATTTATTAATGATTTCAGCATAGTGACGTCCGATACTGTTTATTTGTTATCGAAATGTTTATTTTTACAAGTCCGTTGTGACGCATGGAGTGGTTTGAGTTGTGATCGTAGTAGGAGCGAGTCAATTTTAGATTTTAAAGAATATCAGTCGTACTTCGAGCTTCCCGGCCGTCTATGTAGTTTTGGCGACGTAGACTTTTAATAGGGAGCGTTCGAATACTGTGAATCGGGTTTTTTTTTAAATTTGTTCACTTGCAACGCCTTTTCACATACATGTGTGCGTGTCTGTACGTATGTATTACCCTAAAACTCCCCCAACACTTGCCACTGCTTCACAATACGCGAACGCCCCCTACCTACCGTTAAACATAAGTGTTCGTAGATCTTTTAACAATGAAACGCTGTAGAGTACAATATACAACTACCCTCAAAAATTTTTTTACGTAACGTACGAAGTTTTTAAACTTGGAATAAATCGTGTTTACGATAGTTTTTTACTGTACATCGCTATAACTGACATATCTGTATATAATACTAACAGTTGCTGACGATAAGTTTAATAGTACTAGCTATTGGTTGAAATTAACTCAGTTATTGGTGGGACTTGAATAAGGATATATATACACACATAAATAGATAAATACATAACGTAACATCACGCCTGTTATCTCCGAAGAAGTGGGCGGAGGAGTATAGTACTCTCCCACGTTTCACCGGTTACGTTTACTTCCCACTGTGGAATAGGTGGTGAGCCTATTGCCATAAACCGATACATATTGAGCAAAAATGTAAGTTAGAAAAATTCAATAGTTCTTGACCCTTGAATTAAACCCAGAACCTCTTGATCGGCAGCGCGCTTGCAACCAACGCGAGCGGCGAGGCGAGCGAGGTGGACAAAATATGCCTCTTGCAAAAACAAATATTGACTTTACATATCACAACTGTGAATGTATGATGGCTTTTTGGGTTATCATTACACTGCTCTTTTGGGGCAGTGGTCGCTGACCGTGACAGTCGAGCCCGGGGGCTGCGGGTTCGATTCCCGACCATATTCTGTTTCAATATAAAATTGTCTATGTATGTATGTGTTTTACAATTTATATATGTATGTAGTTTATCAACTGATCGATTAACGTAGTACAACAGGCTTTGGATGTATTGAGAGTAGATGCCCATGTGTGGGCTATTTTAAATTTGTTAATGTTCGGTAATGTAGTTCACAGTCCCCCAATAAATGGGTTAAACAATTAGTGTCCAGGTAACCTCACAACTTGCCATTCCTTAGTAGAGGGTCGTTTTATATGAGGAGCTGACGCGTGTCCGTGATGTCCGCGGACGCGCTCCAACGTTAGTCGTTTGAACGATCAAATGTAGCTCATGTACATACTATAGGCTAAGGAAAACTTTAACCTTCTTTCCAAAACCAAACTAATATTAAAATAAACTATCAATATTAATAGTGACGGTATTGAGTTTTAATATTGTATTTTTTTTTAATTTTTACATAATTAAGCATAATTAATTTATCATGATTTTTTTTGTTATTTACATCATTTTTATATTTTACAATTATTATTTGATTTGATTTATAGTTGAACTCAGTCTGATTCATATTGTTGCAAGAATGTATTATAGGTACATATATGAATGTTCTTTGTAAATATAAAGATGTAATATTATTATTTAACAAATCACTTTTGTGAAGCTGGCCATTTTGTGAATATGTCAGAATTTTAGAAAGATTTGAAAATTGTAACCTTTTAAATATACTTTTATGTATACTTGTATATATATATTTGAATTCTAAAATTTGTAATGTTACTTGTAGGTTTTCAAACTTTTCTCAAAAGATTTGTTCTCGCCCTATTCACACAAAGGCCGGCCGCACACGTCGCAGACCGCGACGTCCGCCGAACGAGTCGTACATCTGTCGTCTGTCCTTAGGTGTGCGAGAGAAACGATATTCTAAAAGATGTTAGGAGATTATTTATATATAGATGTATAGCAAAATTTAGTCCATCTCGACATATCGGTGCTTGTGAAGGATTATTCCTAATAAATGAATAAATATGTAGATATTATATGTGTGTGTGTACGTGTTATACGAATGGCACGACACCGCGGTAGTGAGCGTAGAGCGGTTAGCGGCGCCATGGTTGCTGAGTATATTTTTTGTACGAGTGAGTGACGGCGCCACACGTCCGATGACAGCTGTCGGCGGCGCGCGTTCGGATACACTGAGAACATTTTAGTTTAAATTATTGTTTGCGATTAATTATTACTCGTGTGTTTCAATGTTCGTATATAGTTCTTTGTTGATAATTTTGCCGCCAATAGTCCTTTTTTATACGAAAACCCGGTCCAGAAATATATTAAACCTATAAATATTATCAAGAACTATAAGTAGCGATAATTCAGTCGAGTTGTGTCACGCGTAAATCTATTTTAACATTGGATTTTTGAAAATCGAACAGGATCTCCGCAGACGGGGATAGAGTATTGATATAGTTAAACATTAACTAGCCTTGCTTAAAATTTGTTTTTTTTAAAAATTACGTTTACGTTTGGCGACGATGCCGCCTGACGTTGGGTGATACAACGCGTACATAGATTGTCTCGATGACTATAAATAATATTACGGTGCGTTATATACATATAACTGTTGCATCTTTTTTATTTTTTTATGGCCACTGTGTGAAGCGCGAAGCGACCGGCTCGCTGTAGACAAAGTACATTCGAGTTATAATATACAATGTTTTTGATAATTCAGTTTTTATTCGTAAGCGTAATATCCATGAATATTTGCATGGGATATTTATTTTTTTTTGAGTGTCATTTTTTATTTAAATATTATATTTTTAAATCATAGCCAAAGACTTCGTCTACTAGTCTCGGGTACAGTTGTCGTCTATCCGTTAAAATGATTAATTAACTAAATTGGTAAGAGATATAATTATGTCGGACCGTTAGGAGTTACCAACGCTATATCAAAATGACAGACTGAGAAAAATAAAAATTTTCATTTTACTATAGATATTGTATAGTTAGGTGATAGATGTATGTAATGGTCACTTAGATTCGTCTGTGCGTAAGCGCGTCGGCGTTCGGAGCTCTCGCCTCCGTGTCACCGGACAGCGGAATAAAATATATTTTCTTTTATTCACACAGCCTGTGCATAGATAAATAATATTTTTTTAACTAGTTTTTTTCTAATAGGTGACTAGTAGAATTACTTTTATGTGGTCCGGTTTTGAAACTGTGTAAAGATTTGTCATTCTTTTTACTGGTATTTTTTTTTGTATTGAAAGTCAGCGATATTTTTTAATTTTACAATTATTTTACATCATTAAATTGTATTATTCGTATTGGTATATCAGTAAAGCTGCATCCACACTAGTGAGTTGCGTGGTGGTCGCCATGGTAACAGCTGTGAAGATAAATAGCTGAAACAAAAAATCACTGGACTCCTTTCCGCGCCAAATCTCAGAAAGGTATAGTTTATATGAGTACATGATTTTTTGAATTTTTAGTACGCTTTAAACGTTTACATTAGATGTTTTTTCGTTTTGTTTTTTTTATTATTCATGATTTATCAACAATTGCTACTTCGATAATTAAATGTTGTTGATCGAGACAAAATGACAGAAGCGATAATTTCGGCCTAATTTAAATAGATTTAATAAATGTATTAGTTTTAATTAATATATATTTCAATGAACTCTGTTTCTGTGTGACTGTTTTCAAGTTCATACTAACAGATGTAGCTCAATGGAGCTGATTTTCTGTAGTTTTATCATATTTCCTTTATCGTATTGAAAAGACATTTTCCTCAACAGTTTGGAAAGAAAAGAATATGATGTTGGATTTTTTGTTTTCAATATTTAGCGGCAAATGGACATAGCATTTCATTTATGCCTGTGAATTTTACCGGCAAGAAATGAACTGGGCACTTTAATATAATAAGCAAGTGTTGGTTCGGATGAGAGACTAAACAAGAAAGGATTGTTTCTGTTGAAGAGTTTCAATTATATAACACTCGATGATAAATATATAAATATGAATTTAAAAAAAACATGTTACTATTAATGTTTTACAGGAATAAATAATGAGATATTGTTTAAAAAAATACGTTAAAAAACAATGTTTGGATTTTCAGCAGGAATTAAGGCCTGAGGTCGGAGAGATACTTATCTGACCAGTAACATTGTGCCGTATGTCTGTGTTTATTTTATTATTTATATAATTATATGTACAGCTAACAAATAAGTATTTACAACTTTCATATTATCGTTTCAACCAAATAGTAAATTAATTGTATGAAATGAGGAAGTGTTTTTTAAATGCTGCATCAAAATGGTTGCTATAATTTAACTATTATACTATTTAAATTTTAATTATTTATATATTTGTGTTAATTTAATATATGAGGAAGATGTTTTGTGCTCCCTTTGTGTAAATACTCATAAATGTTAATAAACATTTAATTAATTGTATGATGTTCATATTGAATGTGTATACGGTCAATTATTTTTATGTTTTAATATATTATAATCAGTCATACGACCCATGACTTCGGAATAGAATGTTAATTGCCCCATACATTTTTATGTCACATTTATTGTTTCATTTAAAACTATTCTTTGGCCTATTTTAAAATTGGGTCCACACCAAACAAATTACCATTCATTTTATCCTGAAAAGATAATAACTGATAAATAACATTCATATTGTGTTTACAATATTAGATCAGACGGCCATTTAAAATATAAAAATCTCAATTGACAATTATTATTTGCCGTTCAATATAATCTGTGTTGCCATCTTAGATTTAATTTGGACATTTACCAATGACTAGTGCAATGGCAATACTTATTGATAATTGGTTTTTTTTATCTTAATTCTGTAAATTACTGATTGCATAACAAATTTCCAAAAAACTAATATTATTACTCGTTGTAAATGATTATATACATTTCCCATAAAAAATCAAATATTTCTTTACTGTAAAATACAAATCAGTTTTATCATAACATAGTGGTAACACAAGTTTTTGGAAATTTGCTCGACCTGACATTGTGTACTGGTAGTGTTGTCAGAATTTTGTTATTTATGTATTTATATTTGGGATAAGTTATATTTGTACCTTTCTGTATTTGCCAAGTTTTATTTCGAACTGGGCTACTTTCTCCCTGTTCGTTGTGAGTGGTGTTATGTACAGGTGCGCAGTGGCGCCCTCTGTGGTAACATCCATCAAATAGTTCCAAATAATGGAATCACAAGGAAATCGGTTTTGTAATTTGTAAGTTATACTGTGTTTTACGTTTAAAATTAAATATTTAATATCAGTTTGATCCCTCCATATATTGTATTATATATATGTAAATCGAAACACGGAAAGTTTTGATAATTTGTTGGTAAAGGCGGCATGAAATTGTTATTCCAATCGGAAAGCAATGTTTGTTATAGGACTCAGGGGTCCTATACATTTCTTTTTAGACCTCTCTTAATGCACTAAAAGAGGACGAAATTGACATTTCAGTACTGTATTTCAGTATGAATAATATATAGGTTTGCAGTTTAAAATAATCATAAAATTTTCAGTATAGATAATATTTGTCTCTCCGTGCTCTCTGCCTACCCAGTAAGAGAAATGGCATGAGATAGGTATAGGCATTATTACATGTTTTTCTCTTTTCTTTTTTCAATTTTACAATCAGCGTCATTTAATAAATGTCCAATTTTGTTTTTATCCACATGGGATGAGTTCAACTTGGAATGATATTAATTGTAATTCCGACTTGATCTACAGACGTAGCAATATTTGTGTGGACAATGATGTGAAAACGTTGCTTTACGCGGCACATGCGACGTTCTGGCTTGCCGTGATGTTTCAGTGTATTGTCGTTGTGCGCATTTCAAATTTATCAAGTTCTTTTTAGCCTAAAATATATATTTATTGATTGATATTTAATTATATTTTATGTAGATAAATGTTTCATAGCCGTAAGTCCGTACTTAATGGATGTTTTGATTTGTTGCGATCATACAGCGTGTAAATATTACCCAATACTGTGAATAAAAGGAGACATATCAATTTGTACATGTGTGTTTTTTTATGTTTATTGTACTTACCTTCAATCCTGTTTACTTCCCACTGTTGGGCACGCGATTGTATCGCGACTACGGGAGAGCTGCACCTCGATACTACCATAGGTACCATCGATTACCGGAGAGACGGTTAGTGGTAAGAATTACTGAATGGTTCCAAATGAGGCAGATTGAAGTACTTGCGCATAAATATTTCTGTATTTTAACGTATCCAAAAAATGACGCAAACAAAAACGCTAAAATACAGGGTTATATAATTATAATATAAAACACAACCAAACAAGAATTGCCTAGTTGCATGGGTTGGTCGAGAGATTGCCATCGCGATAGCTGCTCAAGAAGTCCTAGGTTTGATCCCCGAGTCGGTTTACTAATGGATTATTTTAACTTGGACTGATGAAATAACTGATAAAAAGTGGGAGCATACTACACTCTCCTGCTTACCTCTTCGGGGATTAAAGGCTTGATGATAAATGTTTTTTAGAAATAAAAAACATGTAAGAAAGAAGATGTAGGATACGCTTTCCCATTGTGATTTTCACAAGTACCTACAAAACTAAAACAACTTTAAATCCTTTCGATGCTAATACCTACTTAGGAATCCAGTGCTTAATAATTAATCATATATTTTAGTATTTAGACAAGGCTTAATACAAAATAATCCTTAAATTAACCACCGCCCACACCGACAATAGAGGACGGCTTACACAAGCCTAGTTACCTACACATTTGTAACAAATATACGTAAACATCAAAAGCTTATTACGAATGTAATGAACAATATTAAACAACAAATATAACTTACTACCTCATTGTCAGGTGGCCGTATCAAATCTCGTTGTCCGTCCATAAGTTGCGTTAATTTGCGGCGCAGCAAAATACCTATTAGGGCACAATGCGCACGCGCCGCCCACGTCCAACGGGAGCAAGTGTCGCTGCGCCCTTTGAGTCGCACAAAGAAGTGGTCGATTTCCACTGAGAATAGCTGGCCCTTTGAGTCCGTTTAGGTGTAATGAATAAGCCACGTGTGTAACGGTATACTTGGGCGCACAATTTATTGGATAATTGTTCATGTGACTAGGCTTTTACAGAGTTTCTACTTACGTTGGCATGATTTTATATGTAAAGAGGTTGTTTAAGGACTTACTTGACTGATTATTGAAATTCCTAAATATGACTACAAATACTTACATGTATTTACGGGTAATTTAGTGCAAGTACTGAACGATATTCCAATAACATAATAATCTTACGCAGCCGATATTTCGGGAACGGGAGTTTGGCGTTAAGCTGAAGTCCTTTTATAATTTTCATCAAGACACAAAACGTAACATTTTATCTCTCCGCACTGAAGCAGAGTTACATAATAAATTACGGAGCTTTTAGAATTGTGAAGAGAGAGTGCGATTTCAAAGAGTTGTCGTCTTTCTACTAGAAATTTAACTTATATCTGTTATTTCAACGTGTATGTTATGTATGTGTACACCTACATAACATTCATTATTTATCATTACAAAACATCTCAATGTAATTGTATAACTATCAGAGCACCCGGAGTGGTGAAAAAGTATTGTTGCCTCCTTACGTAGAGATTTACATAACCGTGTTAAGAGCGGAAAGTATTTTAAAATAAAAAGCATAAGGCGCGAGTAAATTCCTCGCGGACTCCGCCGCGTAACACAAGCGGCGTGTTCGCGGCGCGACGGCGACATTTATCGCTAACGGACACCTTACCCCGCTGTACTTAGCGACGGGTAATGTGAACCTTTACTAAATTAGTATATTGACCGGCCTTTTGGTTGGTTTTATGACCCTAATAGTCACTTGTATTGTATTTATTGTAGTATTTGTATTGTTTCGATATATTTATTTATGTGTGTATGTAGCAGTGCGAGACTCCAAGCTCTTTCTTAGGAGCCCTAGTCCATTTCACCTACGCGTAGTGAACCTTGAACGTAGGGTACCCTGCTGTACAAAAAATAACGCTCTGGCGTCCGGCTGATCACAATAAAGCGCGGCGTATCAAGACAGCTAAACGTCCTGGTCGCTAGCGGACAGTATCGTCGCAGAGTATACAGGATAGTATACTCTGCGACCCCCAACATGGAATAACCCGCTTATAGGAAGCCTAAATCCAGCATTGCAATGAGACAGATTGATGGTAGTTAATACGGTACAGGAATACGAATTTTAGTCACATTTGCATCTTGTAACCACGAAATGGTCCTCGAAGAAGAGTTATAGTAATAATCGGACAGTTATATTGGTAACTATGATAATATAAATAATGCATTCATTTACTAATGCTGCTGGAGATGATCTCTGAAGAGACAAGTGGCATCATTGTACATAATTCTTTTGTTCTTTCCGCCAACCGCAGTTTTTTGTTATACTTGCTTTTTTGTTTGTTTTTACCTTAAATTATAGCGTTATAGCGCTTGTGGTCAAACTATACACGAAATATTACCAATCACTCTTCCCACTGCTAATAATTTGTTTAATATATTGTAAGCAGATATTCGTCCGTTATTAATTTGTCTGAAAATAAAACGCATTGAAAGCCTCGTTGGTTCGGTGGTTGCATGCGCGATTGCGGATCGAGAGGTCCTGGGTAAACATTCTCGATCGAATTCTGTTGGATTACTCTCATTTAGATTTTGTAATAGAAATTTCTAGTTGTGGTTCGGAGTCTCGAATTTTGCTCAGTGTATGGCAATAGGCTCACCTATTTCGCACTGGGACGTAAAAGTTCACCTGGGACGTAAAAGTAACTGGTGAAACGGAGCAGTGTACTGCACTCCTCTGCCTACCTCTTCCGGGATTTTCAATCGTGATATCACGTTAAAAAACGCACCATAGTATATTTAATACAAAATAATGCTATCCGAAAACTTCAGTAAATAAATATAATATTAATCCGACAGGGACACCCAAATTATAATTTATTCCATATAAATATTATTCGAATGGTTCGCGAATTTTAACTTGATCAAATTTCGACCTTTGTGCATATGGCACTGAATGCAATAACGTGATTCGATGCAAATCCTTTAGCATTAACAATCGTGAATTACAAGGTATTCCGCGTTCGAAAAATGAGACGTCCCACGGCGTCTAATCGATACCTATCAACAAGTGTAAATAATCCATTTTATGCAATGAGGTATAACAAACATTTCGCCGCGCGATTAAGCGATAATCGTACACCGTAGCGCCCCGAGTGACAATAAAAAGTGTTTATTACATAATACCTACTTACATAACGGGGACACAGCTGTAGGAAACATCCTCAACTTTCATTCACATGCCGTAAACTTTGCCACTTTAGGGACGTTCGAACCATTTCTTTCGGTCACAAAACATTTGATAGTGAGAATATTTAAAAAAATGTATGCGTCTCGGGACGCCCGACAGAAGTGATAACTTGAACTAATCTAAGTTGAACTATTTATTTAATATTGACATTGTTCAACTTGAGTAAAGCAAATGTTATTAAGTAAATTATCGTAATGTAAAGTATCCTACTAATATCTTAATTTAATATGCCTATATAAATTACGTGTCACAGTGTTTGTCCGCGATGGACTCTTAAACTACTGAACCGATTTCAATGAAATTTTGTAGTTATGTATTGTTTGGTTCAACTTAAAAGATAGAACAGTTTTTAGTAAAAGTTTTAGGTTTGGTAAAACTCATCATTTTTCTGCGATTTTTTTAAAGATAAAAGGTAATATAAGTTACCAATAGATGGCGGTGAGAATT
>DWTO01004488.1:0-11496 GCA_018244755.1 Jemadia pseudognetus
CCACGTTTCACCAGTTACTTTTACGTCCCATTATGGAATAGGTGGTGAGCCTATCGCCATGCATCGGGCACATATCCTGACTCCGAACCACTACTAGAAAATCTAAATTAGAAAATTAAAACCAACACGACCAACGAGGCAGTCTTTTAGTTTATAGTGAACAAAAAAGTTACTATTTTTGAATTTCCCTTATATTAGGTACATTATAGTTATACAAATATATTTTGAGAGCATCTCTTTTATATTATTTATATCATACGGGTTAATGCTTACGTCATCGCTGTGTTCCAATGCGAATTGTTCTCTAGCCGTTCGCACTCATCAGTGAGTACAGCATGTATAGAGATACTAGATAATTCATCTGTCGGAAGTTTTTAACTGCTCTGTCGACCTCGTGACGACTGTTGCTTAATGATACTCGTAATAAGCGGAACCGACTATGCCAAGCGTCATCCGCAGCACGGATATGGACGTGAATATTTTTCACTTGCCTCCATATGCGTATTAAGCGTACCTCGTAATGGTGAACTGTACAGATTGTGACTAAATTGTGTAACTACTGGCTTGGGTCACGTATGTCCGTGTCACGTGTAACCTAGTCGTGAATATGATCTGTGACTGCCTGACTTCAGTTTGGCGATCCTAGCAAGATACCTATATATGCCGGTCATTATTTAATTATGAATGTATGGAAATTTAGATGGCAACCTAACTTTTAATGTAATTTTATTTAATTTTCAATTAATTCATACATGCTATAAATTGTTTGTGTTTACAATAAGTTATAATTACATTTCATTATTCTACATTACATCCTCGTTATGTCCGCCGCTAGACATAGGCCTCTTCTGACTGGTTTTTTCCAGTACATTTATTGTAATAATATTCTCATTTTATTTTACAGGTCATGGAGACGAAAAATATGATATACATTGTTTCTGAATACGCGAGTAAAGGCGAAATTTTTGGTAAGTTTACACCTTTCTCACTTACCATCATCTATTATTATAACATACCTTTTTGTAATTCGAACAACTTTCCCTAGAACATGTTATTTTTGAATCTGTTTCAACCGTTTCATATGCGTTGAAATGGACGAAAAAATGCTACGTTATCTATATCGTGGTTAATACTAACTAGTTCATTTGATTCTATTGCCCGTAACCCTTTTATTATCATTACTCAGGTTCAGGAAAAAACCGTTCTTTTAATACAATCCCGTTAGTACCTATTGGTTAATTTGGGTTGATCGTACATAATATAATCTATATCCCATTACACGGAACGCACAAATTATTGTATTTAAGTAGTCATAATATGATATTCAAATACATATTAGGATATTTATGAAGTGATTAATTAATATTCTTTATCTGTCTGCTGCTTACGTCTGGCATACATTTCCTGTTGAATTCTATATAATTATTACATTACGGCAACACAGTTTGTTATTGCCCCTAATTGTCTGTAGATAAGACTTTAATTAGCGAGTATTCAGACCTACATACCTATTTGCCATGCCATGATATCGAGTTACGTTACAGTCTAATAAATTTACGCAAGATTGGAAGGCCGTTTATTAAAAGTCAATGTAATATTAAATGTGTATAAGATTTCATAAAATATGATTCATATATTACGTTATCACAAATTCGTTTGAAATAAATTTTATAAAGAGATTAAAACGGAAATTAATTCATGTACCTATATTTTATTTGTATACTGGTGTCATGTGTTTCTTACATTCTTAATTATTTATTTGTTTAAAACCAATGTAATATTTAGAATAAAAATACTAATACCAGCATATTTGGAAGGAGACTCATATATTTAGTTACAATGTTACTTACAAAGTGTTGCCAGAAAAAATAAATGTTGGTGCATGTGTAGTAATTATAATATGTATAATATGTAATTATAAGTAGGTAATTATAGAATGTGTGGAATGAATGAAATTAAATTTATTGCAACTTTTGCTTATAAATAATTGCAAACCCACTATTACTTGCATAACTATAAGTTCATTTAAGGAATCCATATTGAATATTTTATAATTATTTAATTATCGAATAAACAGACTAGTGGTAAAGAAAAACCAAACTCTGGACTTCGCATTACACATAATATAGACAACATAGTACTCTGGTTTAATAATGATTGTTGTATTACACAAAAAGCCGAGCCAGTTTTGATGGTGGGTTTAAAAAAAAGATAATTAATTGTGCGTCTGTGGCAGGCGGACCCTCGTTAGGGCTTTGTTATACTCCAAAGGACAATATCTTTTGTAATAATTTAGCATACACGTTGGTACGATAAAGGTCTTTGACATGCTATTGCGGAAGGTATCGCTATTTGTTATATGTAGTATAACAGCGACTCCGCGCTCACTATTGTATACGATTGTGCTAAGCTCATTGAGTTCATTAATTAACGAAACATTCAACCTTGGGTTACAGATGTAGTGTTGCAATGCCTCTATCGTCTTTACAGTTGGTTGTGTATAGTGTCTACCCTGACCTGTATATGCGTGTCTAACAATTATGTCAAAATTGAAATTAATAGTGATTGTATAGTCATATCTGTTATGTTATTAAAATATTGTTGGCTAATATATGGGCATGTATAAAACATTCAATGTATGATGAAAGTAGTGAATTAAGGTGGTTTAGTGATCTTAGCGATCAAATATTTGTGTTACAAAATCTTAATTTGCTTCTGCACTACTGCCTATTGTTCGTTTTAATTACGCGATAAAAATCGTGACGTCATATCTCGAACGGTAATCAAAAAGCTATATTACCTCGGAATCGATTAAGGACGTCCATGAGTTGTGGGTCGCTCGTCGATGACGTAAGCGGGGTTCAGTGACGTCACTGCGCTCGTTTCTCCCGGGTCGGATGGAGGGGTTGGAGGGAAGCAGCTCTGCGCTCAGCTGTCTACATGCGTCAAAAGAGTTATTGGCGGACCGACCGTTTAATACCTACGTATTATATGTATGTACTTCGGTTTCATAAGATTTATATTTTATATGTTCGTGATATTGATAAACAATAAATATTAGTTCCCGAAACTGTTGGCAAGAAAGCTAAGTATACTTCGAAAATCGTACTTATTAAAGACAAGACGATATCCAGTTTTAAACATCTTATCTTATATGAGATCTATCATCAGCAAATTAGATTAAGAGAGTACTACAAAATTAACTCTGCTCTTTGTAATCAGTAAATTATTTAAACATATCGACCAACACTTATAATTATATTTTCGCACTGGCAATAAATGGCTAACAAATGATAATAGTTAAAATATTCTGTGATTAAAATCTTTTAAATATGAAGATTTAAAATCTTTTTTCATTAAATCCGAGACCTTAAAACCTTTGAAGCATTAATGCGATTTTATTGTTTAACAACAGCACGAATGCTTCTTAAATCTTAGATAACATTGAGAACGTTCCGTTTCACATACGAGTTACGTATGTTAGGTGTGGAATTGAAAACTAAATTTATTCAGGAACCTTTTCAGTATTCGTAACGAACCCGCTTATGTAGATTTTTATCCGGTCTTTAAATATACTTTCTCCGCAATTTTATCGGCTGTATTAAGACTTGTATACAGATTTTTCTGTCTCTCTTTTTCTCTCTCATTATTCCAGAAGTTTCCATATTCTCAAAATGGCAGATTGTAAGTGTTAGGAAAGTCTCGAAGGACTTCGGTTCCATGCAAATAAAATCTATGTTTTTCTCTTACAAGAGGTCCTTAAAATGTTACCATTACTATCTCATCACACCAGATGTCTCATAGGTTAAGCAGAGAACGAATACCATATAATAAAAATTGCGTAGTATTAGTTAAGAAATGGTTGAATTTTTCGAATGTTTCCCTCGTTATATGTTATAGACGGAATGTAACGCGCCACCTGCACCCAATACACCTTGCGACGTTGACGTCTGTGTATGCAGCCGATGAATAATGTACCGGTACACCTGCACTGATGTCATTCCCTAACTAATTAATGAATCGTATGAACTAACTTGCCATTATAAAACCCGAAATGTTGCCAGCTACAGTTTTGTTCGTCTTATTTATCCGGTACGTTAGCCGATTGAGTAATGTACTCGGAGCGATTATTTAAACAGCATGTAAAAGATGCTTAAGAAATAAGTAAAAGGTAATTGAGCTTTGACATTCAAGAATATATGTTAATAACGTGTTTGAGAAACCCACTTATATGATCGGAAAAAGAAATTCAACTCTCATACTCATAATTACTTAAGAAATACGTAAAAGATACTAGAGAAATATGTAAAAGATAATTCAGCTTTGTTTTACGGTCGAAAATATATGTGAATGATATACATTGGATTTCCTTGAACGTAATTGAACGGTTATTTTATCTATAAGCAGACAAGCGAAGATGGGGAGGGTGAATAGTATTAAATAGCTTGTTTACGACCCTCGATAAGCTCCTTCGCGGTGACTCGACGCACTTAGCTTGTACCTACATAGATACATGCAAAATTCAATCAGTGATCGATACATCGATTCATTGTATCGCAAGAATCATGCGATACTTTTCAATTGGAACATAATGATTAATAACAGATATGACAAACGAATGTTTTACGTCGTTTCTCGTAATACAATAGAGGAATAATATATTTGTAAAACAAATAACAAAGGATTGTTTTAAGTCGCTATTCGCAATACAAGTATTATTGCACAATAGACCGTAACATCTGGCACGTCAGAAGGAAGGCCTGTGAGCACAATTAGAACCGAATATATAGGGCAAAAAATGTGTGCAGTGTCATTGATTCTGTCTACAAGTCTATATTGCATCACGGTTATAATTATCATTACGACTTTGTTGGTGTGTACGTATGGTCAAATATTCTTTATTTACATGGGTATATAATATTGTATTAAGGCGCTATGTAATCGATTAAGTCAGTGAAATAGTATCGCAGTATAATATAAAAATTTAGTGTGATATAACTATGTAGTAACATAGCTAAGATACTCGTGCATGACGTAATGAAGGAAAGTATGAAATTGAATCAACCCTCTTCACGTTACACGGAGACAGATAGAGGAAGGAGTTTCGAACAGGTCGAGGCGACGATGAAATCATTCAACGTTCGTCATGATTACGTAAACGAGGAGAACGTGACCGCAAAGCGTAACATCAAAGGTTTTACGGCAGGATGGCTGTACTCACTCGTAGCTATTGGCGCACGGTAGAAATCCTCGGTTTTTTTTGGTCGGTGGGAAAATCCATTTTTTCACGCACCGTAACATCAGCCAGTTATATTTATATTTAGATGGAAATATCTGTATTTAAATTAAGAATAATGAGGAATTATTTAAAAATTATACAACAATTAAGTGTAGTAATACTTGTGGTATAATGTTAAAAATAGAAGTTTGAACATTTGTGATATACAATATTGTATTTTTTTTGTGGTAAATATTTAAATATTTTACTGGTAACGTTAATATTACAAATAAAGAACTATGCTCTTTTTTACTTTATTTATAGGAAATTGAGTACATTATGCGAAGTAAACGTACAATGAGTACCTATAGGTAGTAGGTACTCGTAGATAGTTGTAATAACATATTTTATATTTTCTACAATATTTCTATATATTACTTTAAAATCCGACTCACTGTCACCCATGCGAATTTCATTCTTGGTTTCACGGCCCTTTTTAATCTAAGCACCATGGCGCATAAAAATCTCGTAAGGATTTGTATGAGCCGGGCGCAGGTTGGGCCTGAGAAGCGGAAAGTTATGAGTGGCGTAAAAGCATATGAAATATCTACGTGAAATGTGCTCCATCCTTTTACTATCTCAGATATATTGGGGAAATGAGAACGTCAATATGTTCACGCTTTTTCTCAGCCTTTTGGGCTTAGATTGCGCGGTGACCTAAAAGTTTCGCTCATATCAAGGGTTACGGACAAAAGAAACATGAATAGCATTAGCCTGAAATTCTTTGGAGAAATATCCCCAGTTAAGGTCCCAATTTACAATGGCTATCAATATGCTTAGCGGTTGTTTTTTTTTAAATCTATTTTATTCCTCTTTTAGATTACATTGCAAGGTACGGACGAATGGCGGAACAGGCAGCTCGCCGGAAATTCTGGCAAATTCTTTCAGCGGTGGAATATTGCCACGAAAGGCGGATCGTTCATAGAGACTTGAAGGTATAAAATCCTATACACTCTTTGCTTTTAGTAGAGTTTATAAAATTTTATCGAAACTGGAGAAATTCTGGGCTTATTAACATTTGGTCTTTTGTTTTTAGGCAGAAAACTTACTACTGGATGCCAATATGAATATCAAAATCGCGGACTTCGGGTTCAGTAACTACTACGCGACAGGCGAGCTGCTGGCGACGTGGTGCGGCTCACCGCCTTACGCTGCCCCCGAAGTCTTCGAGGGGAAGAGATACACGGGACCAGAGATTGACATATGGGTACGTTGGGTACGCTTACGTTACTCGACCGTATGTAGGCTATCGTATAAGACTCGCGGAATATTAACGTTGTGCAAACATCATCCATCTTTGCATGTCAGAGAGATGTGTTGCCCGCCGCCTGACGGGAATAGGTTTGTCATTCACGGTAATTGATAACGGCAGGTTTGGATACAGGCAGAACAGTCACTTCTTGCTATGTATCTACTGAAAGAGTAGTCGACTGCGCGGATTATACTTTTTTTACTATGTATATATCCTCACGTTCGGGTTTTTACGGAGTAGGCAGAGATATTGCTTGTGAAATATCCTATCCTTGATACCAGACCTGATGTGGTTGTTCAACATTCATCACTCTTATTACTTACCCAATGAATGATAACTCTTGAAGTCATTTTATAGGTGTAGATCATAAGTGTACTCGGATTGTGTCCTAATAATGCTGGGTTAGCGTGGCCTGTTGGTGTTCAACTCTGGGTCTGCGAACTGGTACATAAATGTTCATAGACTTTCCCAATCAACATAACATTGGCTCATTTTAAACTAGTTCCATGAGTGGGTTTTCAATCTCGTCAATAGTTTTCCCCAATAGTTTATACGCGAATATCTTCGTTACCAATTTTTGTATAATGATTCTGTAATTGAAATGGAATTACACAGACAGATTGTAATCGGCTGAACTAGCCACAATATGTGCTCATTAGGTCTCCTATACACAACATATGTACATAATATACAGTGTAGACAGATATTGCAACCATATTTCCGACGGTAGGTACTTAACTCCGAGCGTATGATATGAGATTTTCAAGTTGCCTTTAGATGTGGTCATGTAATATTTTAGTCCCGCTTAAATAATATTTTACCGTAAACTACATAAATGTAGACATCGTGTATATTTAGCATACCTTTACGTAAATGGAACATTCGTGTGTACCTACTTGGGTTGAACGAAAATAACCATTCCAAAATTAATTTTTATAACTATTACGCGACAGAAATAAGTTATGTATAATTTAAGAAGTGGTTGTAATAAGGCTAAGGTCCCCGACACGGACTAAAATAGTTTAAAAGTTTTTCTACACGTAACAGAGTTCATTTAATTTATTATAATAATTTTTAAAGCGCTACTTCACTCAGCGTGATTAACGATATGACGCACGCTCGATGAATGCAGTAAAATATTTTTTTTTTATTTGATGTTCAGTGCAACATAAACAACATCGGGTTCCGAGTATAAAATTTAATTAGGTGTCAGAATTCGGTTCATATGCGAACGTATGCATTAATACACATATAGTCTCCGTAACTAAAATCGAAAAGAGAGTAATTAACGTATAGAGAAAGCACTCCATATCTGTGAGTATAGACATATTTAGCACTTAATGCTCTCTGCCTAGCCCATAACGATTCTACCGTAGTGATATAGTAATGTAATATACAGTTGAAGAGCCTCTTTGCATTTTAATTTACGTACAAGATAACGCCATCGTTGTTAATAATATTATCTGTCTGGCCTTCGTCAGTTTTATTCGAATAGAAGGACCTCTGTCACGTACGGTATTCGTTTTGGGGATTTAATATACCCTTCACTCGGAGAGCAATAACATCACTATGTACGCATGTATGTGCGTTCGCTGGAATTTAGTTTGTATTCGTATAAACTTGCCCGTTGATCCCAATTCTCGTGTACCTATAATGTTAGGTACATAGTTTATATTGCTGTAGCATAATGAAAGGAATATATTCTGATCTAGTGAGGTACTCGTGAATGTCCATTATCATTATTACGGTCATCGATTATTTTCATTCTTTCGTTGTTGTACACGGGTCCGTGTCTCATAGAGAGTACAATTATGTAAAGGGTTCCGTGCGGGTTTTGAGAGTTCACAGGTGTTCTACAATATTATGGAGAGCTCTAAATTACACTTGTTTACTTAAGATGTTCTTCTTTAAAGTTCCAACAATTAACATTTTAGTCTTCACATAGCCCAGGTATATATTCTAATAATAATATCGGGACATAATATCTCGGGACATGTCCATGCGGCCATGTAATCCCAAAGTAAGCATTAACAAAGCTTGTGTAATGGTAATCGGACGACTGATAAACTACATAATATATACTAAAAATATATACATACTTATATAGTTTTTTTATTTTTGTACTCGAAGACAACAAATGCTCATCATGCAAATAGTTATTCTTGGCGGGAATCGAATCGACTTCCGCGCAATAGTCAGGTTCACTAGTCAAATACACCAAGTGGGCAGCGAGTATTCTAACGTGTGTGTATTTACGTGCAGAGCCTCGGGGTGGTGCTGTACGTGCTGGTGTGCGGCGCACTGCCCTTCGACGGCTCCACTCTGCAGTCGCTGAGGGATCGCGTGCTGTCGGGGCGATTCCGGATACCTTACTTCATGAGCGAAGGTCAGTGACAATCCCGCTTTGATCACCCGCTTAATGATATTTTACAGATACTGTTTTCTTTTCGAGATGCACAGGTTTTTATTTAAATGCGAAATTTTCGTTTTAAATATCTCAGTTGCAACCTATTGACCGTGCGCTAATTGCTCATTTGGAAAAACAAAATACGCGTACGATGCGAACCTTAACGAAACTGTGTTTCAACTTTCAACAGTCGCGCCCAATTACGCGGTCGCTCTCATTAGTCCGTATAGTGTTACGCTTGTGTTGGGAAACGCGGGCGCGTGCGAAACACGCACCGGAGCACTTGGTACAGGCGCGGTGGACAACACGCGGAAATCAACTCAGCCCTCGCGAGGAATGCGCTTCCCTCCCGCCACCTGACTCGGCCTGTCAATGTCTACCGCTCTCGCTTTCGACGAGTCCGTACCACGCTATTACGTCATAGCGAGGTGCCTAGTTAGCTTATGATAGTTATACGTATTTTTTTATTAAACCTAGCGCAATGCTAGACAAATCTGTTCGATTTAAAAATGTTTATATGTTGTCATATGTGCAGTGTTAAACGCTTACGTTAAATCAAAGTGAATGTAATTTTTTTGTGATTAACTTATTAACTACTCTAGGTTAATGTTATTGCTTCATGAGGTCGGTCTGAACTCTTTAACACTTACGTAAAAAAAATATGATCAAGGTAATTTATCTTTGATCGCTTTTGTTTTTTGAAGAGTGCTATATAGAAAGTAACTCTTAGAATAGTTAGCTGTATGTAAAAGTTATTAATCTAAAATTCAATATACGAATCGTACATAGAGTCGCGTCTAATTTGCCCTCAAGCATTTCCTTCAGATTAGAAATATGGGGCAGACCATTCATTATAATTCGCGCGTAAATTGAATTCGTTATCCCCGAGGAACGTAATTTTAATGCTTTTGGAAAACGTCACTCGAGCGTTTAATAGAATGTATTGTTTACAATTGTTAAAACACCAATGTAATACCAATTGCAATGTGTTTTTCGTAACATTGCAACACATTGTCGTATGCTGTCGTAACACAGCAATAAATTGGATGGCTACACAACCCATGACAACAAAATACAGTTTCATTGTTCCATTCACTAAAACAATAAAATATACGTCAACAGCTAAGAACAACAAAATACAATAGATCGTTTTATTGTACTATCCATCTAGGGATCGAGATTTTTTCGATTACGTTAAATATTCATTATACATAATTTATGTATTTCTTGACTCTTCATTTTGTTTGTATTTGTTATTATCAATAGCGGTTTGCAAAGCGACTAAACTTCAACGGATTTTAATAATATCGTTGAAACATTCGCTATGCGGTAAAGGAACAAAAATAATTTGTGTATCTACTCTTTGTGGTATTTTAGTGTTAACCTTGATAAAATCTACTTCCATCATCGCGTGATCCATTACGGGATAGGTAGAGAGAACCAAGTGCTAAACATCCCTATCCTCGCAAACTAGTGATTACTCTACCAAATCCACCATAATCCCCTCGAACAAAAACCCGGGATTTGCTCCAGCTACTATAATGAATTCGGTTACAAGCACATTCATACATTTATATTCGTTCGAGATATATCCAATATCGCGTAGATTGCGTCGTGCTCGCGCACTGAACTCTATATCGATGCAAATCGGACCGACACCGCACTGGCACTGCTTTTTCTTATCAAACCCTCTCGAAATTCTAACACTATAATGTTTCGCCAATTCCCAATGATAAGGAATATTAGGTTATGTATCACTTCACTACGTCAAGATAGCAATGTTTAAAAATTTCTAGTCATTCGTGTTTGCATAGCAACTGTAAGTCGAAATCCACAAAGGATATTGGTACATATGTATATAAAAATCAAAATAAATATTTTGAGATTTCTCTGCACTGTTAGTACAGCAAAATACTGCAGATAAACTATATATTATGTAGTGTAAAGATTAAAATATGCACTAGTATTTTTTTATTTACAGTATTAGAAATACATTACAATATTTTAATGAGAGCGTCATTGTTTTCTTACATACAAACTACACATTATAATAATGAAGCTTAAGATTTAACGTACTTTGTCATGCATTATTCTACAATTTTATATGTCAATGTCAATGTTGTACATGTATTGTCAATGTAATGTCAAATCAGTCGTTGAAATTAAGTGCTATTCGACTCTGTCTGATGACCTCATTTATATTCGTTTTTCGAACCTCTCTGTGACCTCTTAAATGGCTTCATGTATTTTACATGAAACGAAAATTTGTGATACATTTGCGAACGCGTTGTCTTTGCCTAAGCTTACAATTACATAAAAATATAGATGTATATTTTTATATATGTATGTGCACGTGTCTGTAACCAGCTAGATTTCGCGCTCATGATTCTGTTCATTCTGAATTAATTCATTTAACACGTATCTGATGAATACAGATGTTGACACAAACGTTCAGAAGTACATATTGGGTCTAACAAAATTTATCTATACCGGGTGTCTTTTCAAACAGTACCCAAATTTGCACAGGTGGTTCAGAAGCGGTAATATAACAGATTTTTG
>DWTO01004489.1:0-11495 GCA_018244755.1 Jemadia pseudognetus
GGACACCCTTGGGTCGGTGGTATATTGCACGTTTCTATCATAGCCTGTCAAATCATAGGGCGTCGATGCAAAGCAGTACAGCTCGTGCAAGAAATGTTCCGTTCTGTCCCCAAAATATCGGCGTAACGCTTCCCTAAATTCCGGTGAGTTAATATGATACATTTGGAGCAATTCCAGTATGCGAGACATTACGAAGTTAATGTGTCTCTGATTTTCATTCAATAAATAAAAAAGTTCTCTATTCATCCATGGCATAAGTCTGTGCATTTGTGTTTGATTGTACCTTTAAAGACCAAAACAGAGGCATTAATAAAATGTGCTGTTAATATACGACATTGCGTTGGCGATTAAAGCTAGTAGAAAGTAATAGAGTAAGCACCGGTAGAAATCAGGATTACAGTCGCGGAAACGGCCGGTGAAGTCTGCGAGTGGCCGCGCCCAAAGGTTGTGGCGGTAAACTGTACGGCGGAAAACACTCGGCGAGCGGCGGCGACGGGCTGGCACCGAGAATACATTTGAAATCATAGGGTAGTGTTGCAACAGCAGTTGCTGGATCGCAATCGACTCGTGAGGCTGCACCGTTAGTGTTGTTCTGCAAGTGAATAATGTGGTCATTAAATTTACCTGATATTATTATATTCAAAAGTGTATTGATATAATTATAGTTATTGAAATGGAAATGTTGACAAATTAGACTAGTCACAGTTAACACTAGATTTACTGAGACAATTTGTGCTCATTTAAAAAGCAAGAGAAATAGATTTAAGAACCTTTGCAAAACATTTTTTACATGCGAACTCATGTTTTTTAAATACATGTTCTGCAAAAATTTTTATTGCATTTAGCACAAAGTTTCTTACATCTATATAATTTGTATTTATTTATAAATGTTTTTCATAAGAGCACATTTTACACAGAAAAACTAGATATATTTACCTGTATATAAAGGTCCGTGATGCATTGCCGTCAAGATCACCCCGGTCACTGCTACCCTCATTTCTTTGTTCAACGACATATTCTTCATACTGATGATTTGAACGTACATTATGAATAATGGACCTGAAGTTCTGCTTACACAGGGGACAAACAGCTTTAACCTGAAATTATCATAAATCATCCTCGTTTATGTTTTACGACACTGTCAATTTCAATATTTATGTCCACCTTGTTTTTCCTCATCATGTATTAATATATAATTACATCATCCATCTATAACAAATATCTCAACACAATTATACAATCAAATATCAACAAAATCAAATATAACAAATCTCACAGTCCCGAAACACCATGCATCAGGTTATTTTTTATACCTAATCGTTATGACAAAGCCCTTTATCTCACATATTTCCTTCCTTCCTCTGATGGCAGCATCACTATTTCCCAAATCTAATCCGAAACACTATGTTCACTTTAACAAAACAAATTTATCATATTATTGTTCATAAATGTGATGACTGTCTCATTGGTATATTCATTAAAAGTGCCACTGAGACTCCATGGCTCATGGTCATTGGCTTGACCTCCAGGTCTGAACTTAACATTCCTAATAGCAGTTTGACAGAACGTATAACAACATGTGAAATATAACCTACCTGGTAAAATGTGGCAGTACTACACACCTCTGTCTACCCATTTGGGGAAATATGGGTGTGATGTTAGGGTTATTTTGTAGCAATATGTTGATCTACACAATGATTTTATTAACTGATTTATCTTTAGCTAAATGATCATTGGGCATGACAAGAATATTATGCAAGTCATATATTAATAAAAATACAAATATTGGTTGTGAGTTTTGCTTTAAACTATCCAACTTTTGGATTTCCGATGTTATTACTGTGGATAATACTATGTTATTGTTTGTTCTCTTTTACCCGTTAAACATTTATATTAACACATCTATTTTCGATTGGGGTAGGCAGAGATTAAGATTTCCAATTGTGGTCTTAGCACACGTTTCACATCCTCTACATTAATTAAAGTTGTCATATATGCTTATCAATTGAATAATCTTTTGACCTGACCCTTTTTTGTCACCAGTTAAACAATTTAAATATTTCATTCAAAATCAAAATCACTGTGATAACACTTTTTCAGCACCATTCTCAGTGCATTGACATAGTAAGCATAATACAAACAAACTGAGATAACATACAATAACATGAACTGGATCACATAGATAATTAATGCTTCATTTTTTACTTCAGTGAAAAAACTACAGAACATATTGTATTGATATAGAATTCAAGAGGAATTATTTATTTTTTACATCAGTTCCTTTGATTTACAAAAACAACAGTAAATTAGTAAGTATCAGAGATACTAGTATGACTAGTACCATAAGTAGTAGTAGAATCAGAAAGAATTTCAGACTGGACTCAAAAACTGCAGCTTTGTTGCACAGGAAGTTGCTAAACCACCATACTTGCATCAGCTATAAGTTTCATGCCTATGCCTGGCCTTTCGCTAATAACTACACCATTGATATGCATTGTTTATATGGTTACAGTAAAATAACACCAAATCGAACACACCTAAATTGTGTAGAATAAAACACTAAACAATAACAAAGCACCTATACACAAGTATAGAGTACATGGAATAAAACACAATAAGTAAGAGTAGTAAACATCCATGATTTAAAAGTATCCAGTAAACGAAGGGCTGTGAAAGACACCATTGATTTTAGATTGACAAAATTAATACGACGGTAAACTTACTTTGCTCCATGTTAGAAGACATTTGAAACAAAACTGATGGAGGCAAGAGTCGGTGAAAGATTTGTTCCTGCATGTGCCAAGGCATATTGCACAATTCGGGGGTGGCGAAGCTCGGCCGCTACCTTGTGTTAGATTACCATCTTCACTTTTAACACTGTCAGGATTTGGAACTTCATTCCCTGGAGCGGATGGCACTGTCTCCATTTTGAAGATTTATGTTTCTCTGCAAACATTACAATTTATCTATGTGATAATGTTAGCAAATTTACTTGTAATGTATATATATAAGTACTATGTATCTTCCTAGCATTGTATCTAGGAGGAGGAGGTTTATGATGAGTCATAATACTAAGGGCTAATTAATAAAACATTATTTTACATTACAGACTTAGATCGAGTAGTTTAGTATAGACTAGAATAAAAAGATATACAAAACTGATAAAATAAAAATATTTTCTAATTTAAATTATTTATGAAAAAAATATCCAGGGCAATAATCATCCATATTTTAAGTTAGTTAAAAAATAAAGAAGCAATCTCGTATAAACAAATTAATGAACAGTCACTGTATTGTAATCATGATCTAAGATCGATCTGCATATCGTCATAGGAAGTATGGATGTACAAGTATGACTTCAGGAGGCAAATGCTGTAATAATAATTCCCTTCCTTATCCTTACTATTCTCGAAAATAAAATACACGCACTCGCAATTTCTAGGCCAAATTTATGTACTGACTACAAAATATATTTCACTGTTGTAACAGGAATAAAATATAACACACAAATATCAGCACTCATTTTCAACAGTTCATCGATATCACTTTACTCTTCCAGGATACTGACAAAACAACTTGACAAATAAAATCACCTTCTACTTCGGGAATTTGAGACTCCAAGAGTCCCAGTACATTGCTTTATATTAATATTAACTATTCTAATCTTAATCTGTACTATATGAAAAATCAATATATCTGAACGGTATATTTTAGATTTTCATATTATGAGACTGTACAGAAAGTGTGTGATACGCTTTGACAATCAAAAACCAAATCTACCTATTCTATCATTGAGACAAGCAAGGCAAGAGGTTCCCGTCTGACTCTGACTGAGTAGCAGTGAAAACACAGATAACATATACTATCGAAGTCTTGATTATAGATAATAAGAGATATATGGAAAAACTCAAAGATGCGAATATGTTGGCTCGCAGGTTTGCGCGTTGCTGTAAAAATGTTAAGACTTAAGACTACATTATTTTGAGCCTAATGCTGTGTCTAGTGGGATGGCGCAGCGATAATTCACATCACCTGTATTGTAGAAATAAGTTTAGGTTAAGTACTAACATAGTTTATAACTCTTAAATACTAACAAAATAATATAAGGCATTGTGCTTGTGTCATTGAATAAATAAATAAATAATACGCAACTACATTAAAAAATCAAATAGTTATAACAGAGATTTCGGACATTTTCTTATTTTAGTAAATAGGGGAATGTAGAATGTAATTAAAATGTGTACTAGACTTTAATTTCCTGTACTGCAGTTATCTGGACGCATAAGCCATGTATGTAAAGGTGTTAAAAAAATTAAGAATTAGTCAATATACCTGATACTTTTTTAATTGACTGTCAGTCACTTAAGTCACTTTATGTTTGTCAGTTTTTGTCTTGTCAAATACAGATTTTTTTCAAATACTGCAAATTATTAACATAATTTGTTTCTTATATTGTTTGCGAGTTATAAAAGATGGGAGTTTTAAAAAAGGTGTTTTTCTGTTCTAATTATACAATTCAAATTGTTATATAACAAGTACATGTCATTTTCAAAATTGCCTTTTCAGGGTCTTTTAAAAATGCATGCGTCTCTTGAAAATTTTTTTTCACATAAAAAAATCAGGTTTGTTTCTAATGATGATTTACAGACCACCGGGCTCATGGGCCTAGCAGTAGCAGCGAATCCTCATCATACTCTCGGTGCCCTCTATGGTAAAATTCTCCGAACTTTACAAAGGATGCCAGAGTCGTCTGCCTATAGAAAGTACACTGAACAAATTGTCCGCGAAAGAGCAGCTGTTTTGCAGCAGGTATATGTTGACATTCGTCTACTATATTTTCAACTGTCACAAGCATATGTTAATTTCATCAGCCAATGTTAAATCAGCAGTAGTCAAATAGCCAAAATATTGTGATCTGTTTTTGGATGTGTTACATTTTAATTGCTGGAAAATGTTATCTATATTTTGGCATTTATTTTTAATTAATTATAGAGCCAAGAACTTCTGGATTGAGATTTGCATTTATTTTTATTTAATTTTCAGAGCTAAGAATTCTTAAGTATCATAAGCTGGTTTTTAAATATACATATCACACATTAAATAGATAATTTTAAAATGATTAACTCTTTCAACAACAATATGGTACATCATATGTCTGTCCAACTGTTGCTCAAATAATAAGAGGTGCATCGTACATTCTATAGATCTGTGATCAAAGTAGTGAAGATTCTGTCTTAGATATTTATTAGTCAAGGTAGTGCTTCTAACCTAGCAACAGTTTGCAACATCATGCATTTATTGTTCATTAATGACAATGATACTTTTGGGTCACTTGAAAAGTATAGTTGTGATCACTGTCATTGCTCAAGAAATCAAATCAAGTATGTAATTATATGTGTGATAGTATTAACACATTGGCATCTACATGTAC
Organism: Jemadia pseudognetus; assembly: GCA_018244755.1. Taxonomy (NCBI): domain Eukaryota; kingdom Metazoa; phylum Arthropoda; class Insecta; order Lepidoptera; family Hesperiidae; genus Jemadia; species Jemadia pseudognetus. The sequence goes on from DWTO01004489.1 coordinate 5,432, forward strand.
CACTAGTGGTACATAAAGGACTGTTCCATTGGACGACTTGTACCATTGGTGGTACATACACAATTGTCCCATCAGGTGCCATGTACCAGATGATACGGACAACATGTTATTGTAGTTACTGTTTTTTTATCACTCCATTTCACAAATTGATAGTTGCACCACCATCAGATATCATAAACTACAAATTCGGCTACTGGTAGATGTTAATGCCTTTTGTATGTAAAATGTCACATGGTCTTTCACCACATACACTTGCACATGGTATGGATGTCATCACCAATCTGGTATTGGATTATTTTGTCATAAAGTAACAATAGATACCATATATGTATGTCATTTGAAATAGACACATGGCCATTGATAATGATATAACTTGATGCGAGGCAATTGGTTAAGGATAAATGTATTATTGAACAGCATTGTAAAAATTCAAGTTTGTTTCAGACCAAGGATGTATATGAAATTGAATCAAAGATAAATTGTGGTCAGGCAGAGGAGCTAATCATACAGGCTGAAAATGAGTTAAACTTGGCAAGGAAAATGCTTAACTGGAAGCCCTGGGAACCTCTTATTGCCAAACCTCCTAAGGGGCAGTGGGACTGGCCACCTTCAAAAGCTTAAAAAATTGTGCATATTTCAATGTTTGCCGATTAGAAATAGTTCTGTTATGATGTTTAAATATTTGTAATAATAATTTGAATAGTGAATTAAATTAAAGAATTACGCAATTAATATAACATTCTTTTTAATTATCTCATAAACAAAACTGTTAGAACACAAAAAGTGGGATGCCATTACTGTCAAAGATGAATTTTGGTGCATAGAGTGAAAACAGACAGTTTTGAATTAAATAAATCTTACAAGTCTTAAATTTTCATTGTACAAAACATAGTACATAAGCCCACCACCTGCATACAAAATCTATACAAGTAAATTATTTTAGTGATTACATAATAATCAGTAAATAATACAATAATTTTTTTTTACTATACTTACAATATAGAAGGAAAATATATTATGAAGTACCCTTATTTCATTAATTCTTTATGCACATTATAATAAAATCTACTTGTCTTTATCGTAACATATAAACCTGTACAATGTAGGCAATAGAATATCATAATAACTAATTTTATTTTAGCCCTCAGGTAAATATAATAACATGCTTATGATTGAGACAAAAATTCCTAACACTCTTTTTGATCACTGTACTTACAATTTTTCAAGATCAAGATTATTTTCCTCTTATAAAATCTTCAAAAAATTAAAAGTAATATGAAATGAATTGAAAATCCTGATAAAGATTCCCAATTGTATTAATTGGGTTATTAGCAAAATTTAGACAGAGAGAGTGAGAGAACTTAGTCCCACTAAAAATGTATACTTATTAATAAACAACCAGTTAATGTTACTTCATAGGAGTATTATGAATTTCTTACATAAATGCATCGAGAATTTGTGTCAATGTTTTTTAAGTGAATATTAGAAAACTCTTTTTTTTTATTTAGAAATCTTAATCTAAGACACTGAGCTCATTAAAAAACTCTGCATCAATATGGCAGGGAGTTAGCATTAAATTTGTGTGGTGCTCGTTTTTACTGTTAGTCTTTGGTATGCTTTTGCAGTACCCACAAGTCAACTGTTTATTTTTCCTTACACACATAAATATATAAAATCCATGTCCATTTTATAAAAAACACATTCAAGCCTAAATATGTGTTAAATATTACGACAGCAACTATCACATGAAAATAACAAAAAATCAAGATATACATTTTATTCACATCACTATGAAATACTTAAATATGTAACAAGTCACATAAACTTGTGTTGACAATATGCCATGTTGTAATTAATGTTACATGAATTAGCTTTTGTCCACATACATTTTTTTGGCACAGTTCATAAATTCTCAGGAATGTCAATTTCAACATGATATTTCTCTTTTTACTTGTGTCCTTAATTCTGTGGGTTTCTTTTAGAATTATGTTGGATACAATTATATAACAAGTTAAACTTTATATATGGTAGTGACCATTCTATGTGCAATACAAGCAATTATTTTATATGAACTTAATTCGAATGACACTACTATTAATGTTAAAAATTACAATGGTAACTCACTTATGAGATATATCTGGGTAGACATCTGATTATAGAGCATACAATCCATAAAGTAACAAATAAATTTATATATTCAACCAATATCTACCTCTAGCTGACACATATTATTTTTTCAGTTTATCAATAGAATTTTTTCTATTGTAAATATACAATACTTCAAATCCATTAAGTATGATATAAAAACATATTATAAAATTATGCCAGTGATTCCCGAAGAAGTAAGCAGAGGAGTGTGGTACACTCCCACATTCCACCAGTTACTTTTGTAACCAATCAACCATAATGGAATAGATGGTGAGCCTATTGCCATACACAAGGCACAGATCCAGACTATTAACCACTTAAAGAAATTTCAAGTTAGAGTTGGAAAAATCCATCAGTGCTCAACCTGGGGATCGAACCCAGGACCTTTCAATTAACAGTCTTGTTAATACTCACGAGACTGATGCAGTCAAGAATACTTAGTTGACATATAATTCCGATGTCTACTGATGTACTTCTCTCTCTAACACATCAGTACAGTTACCAATGCTTTTTTTAATTATTGTGTGACATGAAAATTACATAAGTATTTTATACATTTTTCAACACATAAACTTAATATCTAAACACATTATTCTAATAAATAAATAACATTATAAAATCACTTCTGCTAAATGCTGACATCCAACTCAAAATTAATTTACTTTGTTAGCTGATTGTATTTGTTTTGGTTATGTTGATGTCACACCTTTTCTAGCTACAAGGAGGTTTAGCACTGGGTGTTTTTTGATATAACTTACAGCCTTTTTATGTGTCACCATTGTGAAGTCGTAGCCATTGCACTGCAAGATTTTGTCGTGCATCCTAAGCCCGGATTTAGCGGCGGGACTGCCTTCATGCACCTCTGTTACATAAATCCCCTAAACAAAATAAATGACTAATATTAACAATTTAAAAATGAATATTGCATGTTAATCAAGTGTCTTAAGTATATAAATTTATTGCCGTATAGAAGATAAATCGTTGATGAACACTTACATTGTCAGTGTAGCCCTGAGGGCTCTTACGAAAATCTTGGTCAATTCCACCACCTATTTTGAAACCACATTTCATTACTTCGCGCCCCTCCGAATCCACCCCAGCTTCTTTTTGTAGTGTTATAGGTATCTGTTGAATAAATTTAAATAGAGGTGATAGTGTTATAGAATAACAAAGCCAATGGGAGTGGTCCTAGAACTTACGCTGAGACACTGCATAGCCGTTCCGGCTTGATGTTGAAATGCCATTTTCGCCATGGTTGGATATTTTTTATTAAAGACTGGTTATAAATAGTAATGATTTAAATAAATATAATCGCTTGAAGCACTAATAATGTTAATAAAATTTATGTTATTCTTTTGCAGTTTGACGTGACGAGTTCGTTTTGATTACAGTAAAGATGGGTCAGCTAGCCGTCAGATAACTAATGTTGCCATGCACAATTGTACGATACATTTTCATGATGAATAATTATTATAAAAAAAAGAGACATCATGCTTGTAATATCCGAAAAGGTAGAGAGAACAGTTGTACTTGTTACATTTACGTCCTACAAGGGAGGAGGGGTAAGCCTATTCCCTTACAGCGACCCAAATCTAAGCTCTAAGCCACTACTACTAGTTATTAGAAATTCTAGTTAGATAATTCGAATAATTCCCGTTCCTGGAGTTAAACTCAGGACCTCTCGGATCGGCAGTTGCACTCTTAATTACTCAACCATCGAGGCTGTCAGTTATGTAAGGAATTGTAACATCATGTAAATTGTTTGTATGTAAATATTTTATCTTCATTTTTATAAAAGTATATTATTAAATATACATTAATATCCATGTAAAGATGATTTGTTTATTTTAGTTACTAACTTTAGCTGGTACCTAAGTAATATAGAGAAAAAACTCATCTATTTTTTACTACTATCATCGTCAAATAATAGCAATAATATTACAATTTACATTGCAGTGCTCTTTGACATCATTTATTGACGTCAAATTGGGTAAGTTACATCAATCGTGTAACAATGTCCATAGATTTGCTTTATATATTTCCCATCTTTATCCAAGCCACCAAGCATGCTGGTGACTTATGCATAAGGCAGCATAATTATGTTTTCCCACGAAACCATGCATTTAACAGAGTAGGCCTTTGACCACAAAAGTCCCATCATCAGATTATTTCAGTTTACAGCTGGATATAGGCCTCCCCCAAATAGCGCTATCGCGTTCTGTCTTCGCTCTCCGACCAGTTGGTTGGAATGACGACCGGTGAAACTGAAAGGCTGCAAGCAGAAACTGACTGAATACTGAATAGTGAATACGTTAAGCCGATGACAGGACCCGATAGTAAAAAATCTGTCAGTAAAACATTATATTATAGTAATAAAGCTTTTTATAATTTCTCGTGACATATTTTACATTACAGATTAACAATGACAAATTCTTAATAATTAGCCAATAATTAGCTTACCTAGAATGTGAGAAATAAACTTTTAATAGATGTTACTTTCTACTTAACTAATAGAAATAATACATCTTTTATTTTACAATGCTAGTAATCCATTAATAACACTGTAAAGATGATCAATTAGAGTTAATTATTAATTATTTTATATATTTATTGCACGCAGGTGCCGAGGGAGGTCAAGACTCACATATATTGTTCAAGCCAGATACTGGATGATGGGGGAGTCAAAATTTCAGAAACCGGCGCGTATGCATGAAGAGAATGATGAATGTGGAGGATGCGCGGCAGATCTGTAAGGATAGAGTTATTTAGCACTCGGTGCTCTCTGCCTACCACGTTTGGGTGGGACCTGGCGTAAGATAATATGTATTGTATGTACGTCAGTTGTATGAGTACAGTCATGGTCAGTATTTAAAAAAAATATAGACATTGATATGACATTTGAATTCATGTGACATTGACATTGTTTACATCTTTGTCAAAATATTTTTTTCACCAGTTTAATGAATAGTATTCTAATAGAAATTAAATAATTTCTGGCCTTTAATACTAATGATAGACTGTACTAAGCAGAAAGAGTAAGAAAATAAAAGTATGTGTGGTAGATTCATTAGTGTACTTTATATTTCTTAATGTGTCCATAATTTTGTTTTCGTATATATTGTGATTACTTATTGACTTTATTATTCAATAAATGAAGATCGTGGTTTTATTTTAGATGGCCAATGGTGAATCTAGACATGTTTGGCGTATTGTATTCAGAAACCTGCTTAACTCTTTAAAGCCACGAAAGATACAAGGCAATAACATGGGTAAATATCATGTTGATGATATGTATAATGTTAAAACGTAATGAGATATATTTCAGAAGGTCAGATTTCTACACATTTTTATAACATATTGCAATTCAATCAGGGTCCATAAAATCACTTAAGAAAAAAAACATTTTAATACTTTGGTAGATCTTCTTATATCAGTACAACACATTACAAAATTTTGAGCTTGAGTATAGAGAGAATTGGACTAGATAAAGAATCTTAAAAGATTAAAGAGTAAATTAGTACAAAAATGTTCAATTTCCAACAGTACATTTCAAGCAAATTATTCAAATTGATTTTAATGGTATTGGACTCAATGATTTACTAGTATTTTTTGTTAATTAACTACTTACCTTAAAACTATATTTCACAAATTAAAAAAAATTACACATACTTTGTAAATTTGAACCCGTCCTTAAAAGTATATGAATCACAATATACAATTATTGTCATTTTTATGTTTTGTAGATTGTATCATACTATATATAGATAGTTGGTAATGTGTCAGCATTATATAAATTTTAAATATATTTCAGGTAAAGATTACATAGGAAATGTTTATTATGAAGTTCCTGCAGATCCCAGTGTTGGGAAGAGGAAGCCTTCACGTTGGTATGATCCACCCAAAGGCCTAGACTTCC
>DWTO01004490.1:0-11495 GCA_018244755.1 Jemadia pseudognetus
GCGCATCCGATGAAGGCTTCGAGACCCTTAGGTCAAAGCCAACCAGGTGGTGTTTAGTGGGTAGGCACATAGGTCCCTTTTCGTAAGTCCCACATACCCACTGCGGTCAGCCACAGTGCATGCATGAGCATTCACCACCTCCCTCCCGCATGGAGGGTACCCATACCATCTCTGGGCGAAAAAAAAAACTCATTTAAGCTTATAAGTCTTGGATATTTTGGATTATTTCAGCAGTAAATATATTAGGCTAATATAAATAAAGAACAGAATTTCAATTGATTTATTGTTTATATATATCAATTTTTCTCAACACAAAAAAACCAATCCTAATAATTAAATAAATCACTGTTTTCCTAAAAAAAATGTAAAACACTGCTAAGACTCATATCATCCTGCGACAATAACATGAGTTATTTATATGACAAGTAATTACTTAAATTTTCATATTAAAAAATAAAGCATGTATGCTTAAACCTCACAGCAGACTGGGCATTACAAGCGCAGTGAGGTCCAGCACTCCAAAGGTTAAGTATTAAAACACCCTAACATAGTCTACAAATCTACATCAAAAATAGGCTTAAATGCTGGCCTTCACCCATACCAATTCAATGCAAATAGCCCAGATTACACTAAATGTGTAAGAAATACTTTGGAAAATGTACAGTCTGTTGATAAACAATTACAACATGTCAGCCACTCAGACATTAAAAGTTTTAAAACACCTTAAACTGACACTAAAAGTGAAAAAAATAAGAAATATTAATATTCGAACTATTATGAAAGCAGTCCATATTTTGAAAAAGACTCTTCTTGCAGAAGTGGACTTTGCTGAAATTTCAATTGAAAATAAATCTGAGAAGTCACATGTAGAACTTCAAATGAACAAAATAGTACTACTGTTAGTCCCATTGATTTTGAATTGGACGCCAGTCAAGAAATCACCATCCCTTAATTACACAAAGAAGACGAAAACAACAACTTTGATCCATCTCAGCAGATTCAAACAGTATCAGTCAAACTACATACTGGACAAAACAATCTGCTGAGCATTGCAGATCAAAAATAAGTAACAGCAATCAAAATTTAACACCTAACAGTCACAATAATGAAATCACAGTATAAAATATTAGGTAACCACTACAGTAATTATCCATCGTACAGTGACTGCCAACACTAATACCATATTTATTTTGAATTCTAAAATAACCAGTTTGAATTAATTGTATTGGATGTCACCTTTAGAATTTCAGCAGTATTTTTTATTTAAAAAAAATTTGTAACAATTATCTTTTTCATGTAGCATGGTCTAACTCAGTGCAATAGTATTTGAGGTGGAAAATATTGATTTTTCAAAAATGTTTTCTATCATACTGATGAGAAACTATAATTTGCTGATTGTTCTCAGCTTAGTAAGTTTGATAAAAGTTCAGTTTGAAATTGTATGAGATCCTTAGATATCTATTAAATATACAGGGTCTATATGTATACAAATACACTCACAATCAGTCCTAGACAAATTAAGACCCTCTTTGCTATCCTCAAAACTGCCTCCAGTCACAATAATTTTATCCATCCCAGCATCCCAGCAACGTTTCAACACCTTGTCCATATCTGGAGCATGTTTCTTGGATCCATGGTATGTGCCTTGGTACATACTATCTGTGAGATTTGCTCCGATGTCTGTATTAAACAAATTATTTATTACAAAAAAGCATCAACAAATAACAGAAAGGCGGTTATCACACCATTATCGAAAATGAAAAATAGGTATAAAAGTTGCAATTCGTGTTAATTCTATAGTAAATGTGTAGCTACAATAGAAATGTTCTACAGCACGTGGCTGAAGAAAAGTGAAGCGTTAATTTTATTTCAATGATGTAAAAAGTTTTGTATCATTTTCGATACCACATTTTATCTGTAGTTTAAGCTCCGGATACACTAGGGGCCAAATGGAGCAACATGTTCCTCAACAACTACGTAGCACGTGCTCTCGCTCTCGAAGCAGGAGCAACCAACATGGCCCGCGTCACGTACAATGTTGCGGGACACTATGCAACGTTGCAGCATCACGTATATTGAGAGTTGCGCGTCATGTTGCGAGACAAAATGTTCCCTAGTGTATCCGGGACTTTTATTTTAAGGTTGCCAAACTGTTAGTTTTCAGTGAATTAAAAGAATAAAATAACAGCGAAATGCTTACCTATATATCTTCGCATGGTCGACATTCTTCTCATTAATTAACACTATAAATCCAATCTTGTCTTATAACAAACTTTTAAAGTTATAACTGCTCTCACAATTTATTAGAATAGCAATAAAATATGTCCTTTTATTTCTTACCGGCTTCACAATTTATATTTCACTTACAAATAAGTGTAAACTAAAATATGCTTAATATATTAAATTTTTCTTTCTGTCTAACTAAAGACTTCTCACGATCTCGGATCTCCATTACAAGCGATTTGAAGCGATGAAGCCATGATAAGCCAGCCAGACAGACAGATTATTTACACATTGTCAACTACCAACGTAACGTACCGTACCAACAACTAGAGACTAGCCATAGATTATAGATATATTGTATAATATATCTAACGAACTAGCTGATTAGCGCTACATTAATTACTAATATGAATATTAATATTGACTAGGAGAGCACAAATTGTATTCAAATTACATAATTATTAAATAACGTGTTTACGAATGTATGATATAAAACAGCGTTCCTTAAACTTTTTCAGTCCGCGAACTCCTAGCAAAATAATATAATTTCAAGGACCCCTTAATAAGAAACAGGAATAAATTTAGGACAATTTTAGAAAGCTACATATATAAAATTTATACGAAATTAAAAAAACAACAATTTTGAATCCATTCCAATTATAAAATGAAATACTCGTAAATTATTGTTTATTGCGGAATCAGAAATGTATAAAACTATTTTTTGAACTTTTGTAGCATAATAAAAATATTGAAATTGTAGAGCAACACAGGAGTGTTATTATTTCTAATAAGAAGAAAGAAGATGAAAGATGAAGAATGAATGAAGAGAGTGATGAATGTGGAAGAGGCCAGACAGGTGTGCAAGAATAGATATTTAGCACTCTGTGCTCTCTGCTTACCCCGCAAGGGAATTGCCGATTCGTTCGTAGTATTTGGTAGAAATTGTGGAGGCTGGAAGAAAAAATGTATTTGTTTTCTAACAATATATAGAAAGTATAGAAACATTCCTGTAACCTGCATTCAACCCTAACATAGGCTCCCCAGGTCAAAATATAAATATTGATGAATAGTTCTATAAAATAAATGCCGCTGTCGCTAAGTGATGCATATATGACATCTCCTTAAACAGCATGACAAAACGAATTTCAAATTTGACAAGTGTATAGTGAAGTCGATCAATATCACATATTTCATATAACGCCGTATTATTGTTTGAATTAATTATTTGTTTCGAATATTGCATGTTCCATAATTATCATTAACTGGTCTAAAATATGGAGGACACAGCTCGTTTAGCTTTAATAGAGCGTTATGTGAATGACGAAAGAAATTATGAGAGCTTCTTAAATGAATTGCTTCAGTTTATAACTCATATCTTGGAGAATCCACATGATCGAGATTACCGGCGTATTCAGAGCTTTATATTGAAGGATCTGCTAAAATGCAATGACTTTTGTGAATACCTACGATACCTCGGTTTTGAACAGGTTTGTTCATTTGTTTTTTCTTAATCCATACAGTTATTCTATAACAGAATATTTTATAAGCGTCGCGCAAAATTTCATGGAATTTCATGACAGTAGTTTACAATATAAATCAACCTGATTTATGTCTGTGATGTACATGTTAATGTAGTTTGGAGTTTTAATATAATTCGAAAAGTTTAAAAATTAAATATTCATAAAAAAAATATTGAAATCACACTGGCCAGTTGAAGTGTGTTTGCAACTGAATATAATTTAAAAATGAAGGTGGTGAATAAAAAGTGTTTAATTAACCCGTGTTAATTAAACATTTTTTATCTAAGTATGTATGGAAAGTTAATAAAACTAAATTACTGTTATCATCAGGCTATCCCAATTCATTGCTGAATTTATATCCACAGTCCGCACACATAGGCTGAGGCCATAGGCCATCCTGAGATTTTTTTGCCTATAATGCCTATATGGACATGTAGGTAGAGGACAACAAAGCTTCTTATATGATCTTAGGTTTTGCCCCAGGACATTCAGGTGGGCCTTTGTATGCTGTAGTGGTACCTGGTTTCCTAGAACCTCATCTATCACAGGATGCACCACAAGGAGATGAAGTGGCCTTGAGCTCTTAAGATGGAGCTCGGAGAACCTTACATCCCAAAATATACATTAACTTAAATAATTTCAACTACTTCAGTACTAGTTACCTTGTAAGCTGTTCTAGCTATACCTCTGGGTGAAGTGTTATATGAGAAAATTAAGAATATTATATTAAAACTTACTGTAACACGTTCTACTGGAAATTGTTGTACACTCCTCTAATTGGCATATGTCTTTGTCCTATTAAGTTTGTAAATGGTTTATTACAAACGTCTTGTATGTTATGCTGTTGGAGCATCCCTGAATAAATAAAATTAAAATAAGTACTACAAAAAGTGCAATTTAAAAATCATAACATTGAGTGTACAGTTGCTAATACATCTTAAAATGTATGTAATTATGTAATGAAAGAGTTAAGTTAAATCCTAAAATTTGTACCTAGGACCACTGGAGTCGAGGATTGAATTCTAAACCAGGCCAGTCATGATCTCGAAATTCCAATTAAAAAATAAAATTTGAAGTATGAATTTCAGCAAATCAATGAATATGTGTTACCAAAAGAGCAGACACTTGAGAAGATAAAGGCTGCACAGGTAGCTATAGAGAGGAAGATTATATTTTGCTATGGACCAGATCATTATACTTTTTCTCGTTCTAAGCCAGTCAATCGAACAATCTGTCCTCTGAAGCCTGCAGATATATTGGTAAGTCTTTTGAATAATGCTGTTACATCCACATTTGTTAGACCATGAGTTTAAGTCATTTTATTGATTATTGACTCATAGTATTAGATAGTTGCATGTTGGTTGAAAGTTGCATGCCGAAAAGCCAACATTTAAAGTAATTACATAGAGAATTTAAGCCTTGACTTGACTCCCTCATTGGTTGTGTTGGTTGGAACTGTGACTGCAGATCGGGAGGACCTGGGTGCAAATCCCCTGACAAGAACTATTGGAATTTTGTAAAAAAAACGTAACTTCACGCCTGTAATCCCCGAGGAGGTAGGCAGAGGAATGCAGAACACTCCCACGTGTCACCGGCTACGTTTACGTCCCATTATGGAATAGGTGGTGAGCCTATCGCCTTGCATCGGGCACATATCCAGACTCCGAACCACTACTAGAAAATCTGAATTAGAAAATTTTGTAGTGTTCGACCCGAAAACTGAATTATACCGTTATATAAGTACATCAATCACCAAGCAGCCAATATTCCATTATAATTCCATTGGTCTTTAGATTTAATATAATTGAAGTAGATGTATATACATTTTATAAACAAATTTAAGCTGGAGATCAAAGGCCTTTTTGTTTTTGAAGAGAAACCAATAGAACCAAGACATGTTTTGCAAAAATAAACTTATGGTTAAAAGTTTAACCTGTTTTCCTATTCATGGGAATATCACTATAAACATGAAGTCCCGGAACGGAATATCATCAGGGTAGATTTTATGGTCATCCATTCAATTTGGTACTCCGTGCCTTCTCCAAGTCACCCATTCGATGTTCTGTGACTTTATATGTATGTAGATACATATTTCAGATGTAAAGCCACATCTATTATAATCTTACATTACTTGTACAGAATACACCTACATATTGGAAAAAGTAATTTCATATCATAAATATTACCAAAATGTCTTCTAATGAAGGGCACTACGCGACTTGAATAGCGAAATCGTTATCAATGTTTTGTGATGTATAAAGAATATATTTAAATCTCAATTATGTTACGAAATATAAAATTCTTACTTGTTTCGGGGATTTAATGAAAAAATCTGTACTTCAAAGCCGCGTTTCTTGCATATTAGCACTGAAATCCGAGAACGGAAGTGAAAGAAGTATTTCGTTCGTAAATAATTAAATCCGTGTAATTAAACATTTTTAGCAACGAATGAACGATTGTCTTTTTTATTTCTATAACCAAATAATTAAAGCACTGCTTAATATGTGCCGTAATATTTACAATTTCATATAGTAGGTAACCTACGTTAATAATTATAACGTACCTACTTTAATTTTAATTTTTATTTTAATTTATTTTTAATTTAAAATTTGAAGCACTGGAAAACTTTAATACTCGACTATTCAGTAAAATTAATTGATCTTTTTAGGAATCTTTTTAGGATCCAAACATATATGACCATGAAGTACACCTTTAGGTATACGAGTATGTAGGTCATACTCGTTTCTTGTAGTTATAATTAATGTTCTGGAACATATTATGACCGGTGCACAAAAAATAATCCTTTTTTCACAGAATTAAGATACGCAGGTGCTTGTTATATTATTTGAAAATTATGTTCTTTATATTACAGTACATTTTTATAGCTCGATAAAAAATTCACTGTTATCTTTTTTTAAACAATTAAATAGCGTACCTATGGTTAAAATTCAATATTTCAAATATTACGTACTTGCAACGAATGTCATTATTGTTCTACGCCTGCTGAATACATATTTAGTCTGTCAGATACAATACATAGAGGCTTACCTTCATAGAGTTAAATTAAAACTGTCATAATTATGTACATTTATGTATATGTAGTGGATATGTAGATATATTTTATAAAAATATTAATAGAAATTGTAACGAAAGGCGAGAAGAAGTATTATCGATAGATTACTTAATATACATTTAGTAATTTTATGTTTGTAATATAACATAGCTTGTAATGGTATCAAATATTTAACAAATATATGTAGACCCAGATGTACTCTCCGTGCAATATTTTATATAAACTGTTAAAATTTGATTATATTTATTTAAATATAGTTACAGCAAAAATCCTCGAAACGTTTTTTTATACCTGTATTAGCCATTTATTTGTGGAGAACGAAGAATTATTAAATAATCTTATATATTGAGATTTTTAAAATATACTGTCTCATTGGTTGAATAGATGTGATTCTACAGTTCTTGCCAAGAACTGTAGAAGTTTGTATGTTTTCTTATGACGATTTCATTCCCCAATACAGGTAGCAATATTAATACTTTAAAACGTACTTGAACATTAGTACGTAATTAGGTATATAACCAATATTTTCAGAAATCGCAAATACAATTCAGCATATTATTATTTCCTCTGCTGGATTGCGCCATAGATATTTACACCATCTAGTGATATTCTACCGATCTGCGTTGTATGTAGGTACTCGTAATGCATGGTCGTCGATTGTGGTTTCTTTGATCCAGTCGGTTTTTTTTCAAGCCTACCATCTAGTAGTGTTACGAATTACTTTTTTACTAATCCCAGTTATAGGCGACATCTAGTTTAAACGTATAACATTATTATGTTTACGGTAGTGTTGTAACTGTCTGTCGTTTGCATTATGTACGCAAGTTATTTAAACATTTTCGCACGCCATCTTGCGTCTATCTTTTAAGGTACACACAATCTTTTCCTTAAGGTATTGATAGATGGCGGTAATTATTATATTTTTTATAGTAAATAGTAATAGGCTTTATAGTAAATAGTAATCGTTTTTATAGTAAATAGTCATTTAATAAGGTTTTATAGTAAATACTAATGTAATAGGCTTTTATAGTAAATAGTAATAAAACTACTGTCGCCAAAACACAAAAAAGATACATAAATAAAAATACAAAGTGCAAATGGAAGGCAGAGCGTCTCAAACTTTGCTAAAATACAAAAAGGTTCAATAAATAAAAATACAAAGTCCAGATGGGAGGCAGAGCATGTCAAACTTTGCTAGCACAGATTTGGATTTCGAGTAGATTTTATTTTGTAATTTCTCTTTTATTTCTGTAATATTATTACGACTTTGTCTCAAATTGTGTTGCAAGTATATCGCTTTTCGTTAAGTTATTTAACAAATAATATGTACGTTGTTGCTCGCTCAACTTCTGTTTGTGCGGTAACGTTACAATACATGTGACACTGTCATATGCATGTACGTACCCAATTGTAGTACGTAGGTACATATGTAGGTATCCATTGTCCTTGTTTTCTCAGTACTAAGGTTATTTAGAAATAACATTAACTATAAAGCGTTTGAATTAAATTTCGTATGAAACGCAACAATATTTGCAATAAAATTTCATTCATACTGTTTGTTTCGCGTTTATATAACGTAACAAAGGACCGTACTTAGCGTACTACGATGTGCCTCGTTTTCATCCACTTTAGAAATGTTGTAAGGCTAACGAGTACTAATTTAGAATCTGGAATTTAAATTGATATTATACTGCACGCACCATTCGTTTCCAAAATTATTTATTGTCCAGTATAATTGTTACATTTACATCCTATGCGGCGAACAACAAATGTTTGAAGGTCGTACATTAAACTTGCTAAAAGTTCTATTATTATTGCTCATATTTACAATATGAACATAAAATAAAAGTTGCTTTTTCATATCAATGTGATCTTTATATCCTTAATATAAAATGGTTATTAGAATATAGTACGGAAGTAGAATTTGCAAAATACTTAAAAATAATTCTAGGAAGATCTATTTTGAGCAATGAATTGTTTAATTGTTTAATTTAATTGCACTTTATACACTAAAAATATAATATATTTATTACCTCAAGAACAAAATTAAAAAATAATTACAGAGACAAAATAAAATTCTGAACATTGTTGGGAAAAATCAGTTGGCTGAGCTTCACTGTACGTAGAAACAAAACATTATGCCGAGCTGCATTTCAGCGACGCTTTGATGATTCTACCTATGATGATATTTATTAAACATTTAAGTATTCAATATCATAAAAAATGTAAATAATAAAGGATAAGGGATTTAACAATCTCCGAAACTGGCATAAGTGTATGAAGAGAATGAACACGATACAAAAAGCTTGCCAGAACTGCGAAGCTATAGATAGGTATTAATTTAATTGTACCTTTTGTCTATCCCGTAAAGAGATTTGGTAATAATAAAATAACACCTGTTTATAACACATTTTTCCCACATCGTATTTTGAATTTGGAATAGGTATTTAAAGCTCCGTTAAGAGTGCAACAGAGACGCGTCGTACCCGAACTCCAGCGTCACGCGATCAACCATCATAAATATCCCATTGATGTCATAAACGAGTAAGTATAAAAGCATTAATATGTAAAAAATATAATTTATAAGTAATTGAGAACGTTCATTGGAGTTCAGGTACCAGCCCTTATTAGGGAACATGTAACAAGGGTCGCTATAATATGCCACTTCCCGCGCGTCAAGCGGAATTTTCAACCTTATATCATTACTTTAAGGACATCCCATGCTACAAACATATTTACAGGATAAACAGTAATCGTTCCAACACCTGTATTTATAGCCTATTACATCCCTGTTTTATTATTTTTAATTACAACGTCGCAATATTGCGTGCCATATTATATATATATTTAATATTTATAACATCGAGAGAAATTCCAGCAATGGCAGCTTTATTCGAAATCCTGCAAAATTCAATATACCACCCGGAATATTATTAAATTACATGTATTATAAATTTCCTGGAAGCTTATTAACGATTGATTGTAGACGCTGTCAAGATTTATGTCATGTTCCACGAATTCGTAGTGGTAATACAAATTTACTAACATTCTGCGAAGGTAAACCATATTGTTTATAACCATATTATATACAGGAAGTTCCATTAATGATCACGTAGTAGGTACAAGGAGTGACCGCTTCCATAATTAACTTACAGTTTATTTTCTGACCTTTCAAAGCTTTGATATTACCTCTAAATAATATTCGCACCGATACGTGAAGCATTTTATAAAGTTTTGCAAAAATACCCTCAAGAGAAAGTTCTAGAATAAAATAAATCAAATTCAATATTTTCGCAAGGCAGCTGTTTGGCAGAATGGTTTCACGTAAGTGCAAAAATATTAGGCGGACATTTCACCTGTCGCCAAAATAAAAATAAACTAGAGATTTATTTTATACTATGTCACTTTTCTGAAAGATCTGTTAAACGTATTCGACGAAAGACTGATATAAGAAGTGACATAATGGAGATTAGTGACTAAAATATTGATAGATTTGTCAAAAGCGACATCAACGCTGCACCTATTACTGTCATCAAATTCTCATTAGGTACCATAATCTGGTTTTGAAGAATGCAAGTACTCATATACTAAAATTCAAGGCTCTTTAGCTTAGATCTAGAAGGGTAGCAATGCATCTAGCAATGATTTTAATTGGACATTTTGAGGAATAAAAGGATACCTCGGTATCAAGTGGATCATCAATTTTTTTCTGCTACTATAATGTGTACAGATTGCCTCACAAATTGGTCCAGCAGGTGTGCAAACGCGTCTGCTGGTTGAGAGGTCCTGGCATCAATTTTCGGGTCGGATACTATTGGATTTCCTAACATGGATTTTCTAGTTGAAATTACTGCTAGAGGCTAGGAGTTAATGGACTAACATAATTTAATTAATTCGAATATAGATATATTTTTACTGTGTCTATTAACTAAATAACACCAAAATATGCGTTCCGTTCAAATTTTCAATTCACAAAATGTCAACTTTGCTTAGCTATTTTTAATGAAAATAATTGACCAGGCATGAATGTCTCTTCCACAATAAGAAAACAAATAGATCCTACAACGTTCTTCAGAATAATTGAAATGACTCTGAGGAAATATTGACCGTCTTAAAAATACCTATAAAAGCGTCCATAACTGTGATCCTTTCTTGGTATAATTACGTTCCTGCATAAATTAAAATATCAATTAAAAATGTCACTGGCAGGAGGGCAAATTGATTTTACTTCCCAGTTGTTTTGCTAAATGGTTTGCCGCTTTGCACTGGCTGCATGATAATGTTGGATATTAAAGTTCACTAAGGCCTTTGATTAATTGGTCTTTCTTTCGTTACAACACGCTTCATTTTTACAACTTCTCTCCTCGTTTTTTATCTAGTTTGCAAAGTTCTAGTGATTTCAATTATACGCTCGACCGGCAGTTACTGAGAAGTTCAAACTACATAGACATAATATGGGACTATGCTGTTTTACATAAACTTTTAACGAAGTTAATTATTTTGGATAATTATAATGTACTAGTTGACCCGGCGAACTTCGCAGTCAATGAATACGTATTACCATTTAACTGAACTTAATTTAAGCTTTTAGATGTCCTAATTTTGATTTTCTAGTTGCGGCTTCGAGTCTGAAAATATGCACGGTACATGACAATAGGCTCAACACCTATTCCATAGTG
>DWTO01004491.1:0-11495 GCA_018244755.1 Jemadia pseudognetus
TGTTCGACCCGGGAATCGAACCTGGGACCTCCCGATCGTCAGTCGCACTTGCAACCAACACGACCAACGAGGCAGTCCAATTAAATTAATATAAGACATAAGTAGGTACAACAAAATTATACTTACATTTCTTAGCATAAGCGGTAAGAAGCCCCCTAGCAAGTAAACAGAAAACTCTTTCATGTATATCATCGTTCTTCATATGCGACGGTTGAGAAGCCACTCTAAAGAAGGGTATAGTTAAAAATTCGAATGCTTCAAATTTTTCATAAATCTTTTTCAACGTGGCACTTAACGGGAAATGTTTGAACATGCATGTATTATTTGTTTCCGTCACCATTTTGTGGTAGCAGCATGGCGTCACGACAAGAGCGCGACAGTCTTGCATTTTTAAGAATAAATTCATTGCAGAAACTGACAAATCGCCGCAAGCGTGTAGACCCATTAAACAAAATCCTTTATCATCATCTGGGAATTTTTCTTTTAGAAATGTTGTTATTTTTGTATTGGAGTTTTCCGAAACTATGTGGCGGATATATTTAACCCTTGATATAGAATCGAGGTAATATTTTCTCTGATTTTCTTTAGCCTTCACATAAAACAATTCTTTGCCTTCGAGGCCCAATACATTGAAGCCAGTTTTTGCGTATATTTGAAGGTCCACATATCCCTGAAAAGAATTAGATCTAGTTTCAGTACCCAATCACCCATCACACCTTTCACCTGAATTACGCCTTGTGGTTAAGTCATTTATTACTTCCCTTCAATAAACATTCATATGTTCTTGTTAAAAATAATACTTATTTTATTGTTATAGAAGTACAATCGAGTATATAAAAATTAAAAGTTATTATATACTGTACTGTACTACATTTGAATAACCAAAGAAATTTGAGGAAATACTGATCTGCTTACAAACAGTGAACAATTCATAACATTCTTTCTCAGCAATCACTAACACTACAGACCTGTACGGGACTCACGTTTATGTCAAATATGTACTGCGCTTTAATAATGATTAAGCTTTAGACACGCCTTGCTGGTTTTTACATTAAGCCTTTCCTAGCTACTAGCAAACACTATACTATTTATGCCGAAGGGAAACAGAACTTGAACCACTTTATTATTATAAATATCAAATTTTATATTATTTCCTTACCAATCCAGCTCCGAGATCGACTACTGTTTTACAACGCACTGCACGGCACACTTCTTTTATTTCCTCCGTCAAATTAATGACTTCGTGAGCTTTTTTCTCACTCATTGGTGACAGTACACCTTGACTATTATTATGCGAAGTGAAATTTTCATAATGTGGAGCAAATCTCTGTAATTCTTTACAGAACTCGTAAGATTTGTCTTTTAAATAACACTCTTGTATTTCTAGCTCATTATTTGATTCTACCAATTGAATATGGAAGTTAAGATCCTCTGTGAGAACATCTGTATTGGATCTGTAGTATAAATGACGATAACATTTAAGAAATGCTATAAATTCTTCAAAGTATTCTTCGGCACTTGTAAAAGCTGGAGGCAAAGACATATTTTGCGCTCTGAAACAAGATAAACAACTGTAAGAATTATGGCTATCTGTAAATAATATTTCAATGGCAAATATTGAATTAGTGTCATATTGGACTAATTCCTAATCCATCAACGGTATCCACTCTATCAACTCAATTAAGAGCAAAATTAAGTATATATCTATTATTTTACAAAATGAAATAACACTCTATACTTCTCAAATTGATTTAACCAATAAAATTCCCAGTCGTATCGCTGGGCATAACAAATTTAAGATAATGCTATATTTAAACAAATTAAAACTCCTTTTCAGATTTCGTAAATCTTACACGTAACATCACGCTTGTAATTCCTGAAGAGGTAGGCGGAGGAGGGTAGTACACTCCAAGGTTACCGCAATGAAGTTCACGACCCATTATGCAATAGGTGGTGAGTGTACTGTCATACACCGTGCACATATCCTGACTCCGAGCCACTACTAGAACATCTAAGTTAAAAAAATGTAATTGTGCACGACTCGGGATTTAAACCCAGGACCTATCGATTGGCAATCGCGCTTGCAATCAACACGACCAACGGAGCAGGTATTACAAAAAAAAGTTTCTGAATTAATAACAGACTTTCCAGCTTTGAGAAGTTCTATCACTCCAGCAACCCGGTAAAGGATGTCAGCACATTCTCTACAACTCGTAGTTATCAATCATTTACCTTCAGATAAAATAAAGTACAAGTGAGAGGGTATGTAATGAAATGTTTACAAAATATAATGGGACAGAATTTTTATTCCAGAAGTAACGTAACTCTCGCCTGTAATCCCCGAAGAGGTAGGCAGAGGAATGCAGAACAATCCCACTTTTCACTGGTTACGTTTACGTTCCACTATGGAATAGGTAGTGAGCCTATGCCATGCATTGGGCACATATCCAGACTCCGAACCACTACTAGAAAATCTAAATAAGAAAATTTTGTAGTGTTCGACCCGGGACCTCCTGATCGGCAGTCGCACATGCAAACAACACGACCAACGAGGCAGTTTTTTCCAGAAGTGTTTCAACATTTTGTAAATTAATTTTCTTAATGTAGGTATACCTACATAATTTCTTTACAATGAGAAAATTCGTTTGTAATGCAAGTCTTGAGTATGCAAACAAGTTGTCTCTAGTGTTCTATATCAACTTTTGCAAAACTCAAAAGTTTATGCAGTAAAAAAAAGAACTATTGGTATCATGCAAAATGTGTAGGTAATGCTAATTTTAATTAAGTTCTTTCTGTATATACCAGGTCTCTTTGAGTGCAGAACATTACTACGAGAAATAAAACAAAGAGCAGAATAAAATATTTATTGACTGTCTCAATGTTTGAACATTTGCGAAATATATTTCAACAAGCACATTCACATTACGATGGTACAGCTATACAAAAAAAATATTTAAATTTTCACATATTGAAATTTATATTTTATTCATGAGTACAAAGCACTTCGGTTACATTAAATAATATATTATCCTTTTAGATGCATATATATATATATATATATATATATATATATATATATATATTGTTATTAGGAAAGATAATTGTTACAATTCTTCCTCTTGTGTCTCCGTTTCTATCATCTCTCACCATCATTCGCTTTAATGCAAATGTTTATATTCAGGCTATCCTCTGGCAGCTGTTCATTTGGTCACAAAACATCATATGCCAAATTAAAATACCCCCAAATGCAATCAAGTTTCGTAACTTGACCAAAATCAAAATAAATGCTGACTTCCATCAATTGGAGATAATCATTACTTCTCAATATGTAAATAATCCAATAAAAGCCTGATGTACTATGGCTTTTAGTTTTTTTGTAGCACTAGGATTTATTTTTCAAGACTCACAATTCTATTACTTCACACTGGAACATGTTTAAGTATGCTCCCTCTCAATCTCTCAGTGATTTACAAAAAACACATGCCCATCATTGGACTATGTATTTAATTTATATCTTTTTATGTGCAGTTATGAATTATTGCTGTGGTCCACTTATTTCTTGCCAAATTTCATTTGCCTTCCGTAGCTGTTGCGATGCTCCGTCACCAATCACACATTTTCCTGCCCATTTGGTGCTCAATAGATACTTCTGGCAAACTTCTATCAGATCTTCCTTCTTAACAGCAAGAACCCTTTCTCTTTGAGTCTGCCATATATCATATGATAATCCATAAAGGAATAGGTCTACACCCTTCATGAATTCAGCTATTGGTTGATCCATTTGTTGTAAAATTGAGAGCTTGGCTTCATAGAGATTTTGTTCATCAATCAGGTTGGTGTTTTTTGCCAGCCAATCTGTTGTCTCATCGAAGACATCCATGGTTACTCTTGAGTTGGGATCTCTATAGGAGTAGAAATTGAATACACCATCCATGGTCAACATTGCTCCACCACCATATGCACCATTTTGCTCCCTGACTACAGGATGTAAATATTTAGATGTCAAGAATCTGGTGAGTACTCTGAGTTTAGGATAATCTGGGTCTGAATATGGCACAGTGGGAATGACTTTAGCACAAAAGTTAATTGGAATATTCATTAGAATATGAACACCGCGTTTCTCTTTCAATACATTTTTGCAGTCTGTCCAATTAATACGGTTGTGCTCATCTTTGTATTTTACGTCCTTGCACAAATGTAAACAGAAGTTTTCAATGGCTGCATGAATGTTGTTATTGGTATTACAAAAGTGGAATGCCGCTCTTAAATTGTCGCCTTTTAAAATGTTCCTGGCTATGCCATCTATTAGAACTTGTACATCTTCGATCTTATATTTTTTCTGTATATCCTGCATGTTCATGACATGATGCAATCCTAGTAAGTTTTCCTTACATTCATCTACAGGTGAAACTAACGCACGAGCCGCTTGCATGGCGAACGTGTGACCACTGTCGATAATTCCGGTAGTTAACGAAGAACAGTAATTGTTTAAGAGCATTGTCATTCTTTCACTATTTGTAAAGTTTGGCTTGTTAAATATTTGTAACCAAATATCCAGCATTTTCTGTAGATTCTCATCCAAGCAGTGACTGTTTATAAGTACACCTTGCTCATATTGTCCTGGTTGGTCAACATGTTCAGTGATATGGGTAATAAATGTTAATCCAGAAGTTGTTTTGCTTACATACTTATCAAATTCCCTGTAATTGTATGATTTAGTATCGAATTTGTCAATGACATAGTTGAAAAATGGTAAAATCTGCCTCTGATTGTCCTTCAGGCAGTCAGTCCCCAAGACACCTTTGAAATAGGTTACACCATTTGTGTATGCTTCACACAATTGCAAAGGTATATTTCCAGATATTGTGTGTTTTAAAGGTGGTGCAGTCTTATTAAGGGTAATCTCATCAATCTTCAAACATGGAAGTATATCAAGGTTCTGTACTTTCTTTTGTGCTCTTGAAAGTTCTAATCCTTCTTCATAAACAGCTTCCTTTTGTGCTTCAGTTAGAGCACTTACCTTAGCTTTGAGCATTTTTGTTTCTGCTTCATTAAATATATCATCAAACTTGGGATCAGGTTGCATTGTCATTATTAATTTATGGTAATTTAAAATGAAGTATTTTTCAATGACATCTTTGACATATCTTGGATTCATCAAATTTGACTTTAGTTGGGCCAGTAACTGGTTGACTTTCAAAGCATTTAGCACTGGGCCATTATGGTTCCATAGTGGCATAAGGTTGAATAGTAAATTCAAACCAAATTTGGGTGACTGATGTTTAATTGATAACTCAAAGCCATGTAACACACTCTCAATATGATCCTTCTCAAAACCTTTTGTGAAGATGTCTTCAATAGTTTGGTTTACTATCTTTTCAACTTGTTCAAAATTAGATTTTTCAACATCTCTTAAGCCAACAACAAACAAAGTGTCCCGGATTTGATTATCATAACCTGTTAAGGTGTTATAACCTCCAGAAATGTTCTTTTCAATTAAACTTTTATAAAATGCCGAATTTGGTCCTATTATCATTAATTCAGCCAACGCAGTCATCATGAATGTTTCATAGATATTGCTGATATCAGACATGACATAACCAATAGCAATTTGGTTTTGCTTTTCAATTGGACCACCATATTGGTCAACCCTACATGTAATCTCAGATCTTTTTATATTTTTCCATCTTACTTGTGGGGAGACCACACTGTTTCTTGGATCTAAATACCCATAATTGTTAAGGTAAGTTTCATTCAAGAATTTCAAGTTGTTTTCCAGAGGGAAGTTTCCATATGAATAAATCCTAGCATTGCTGGGATGGTAATATGTTGCATGGAAATTCTTCAAATGCTCATGTGTGAGATTTGGAATGCATAATGGATCTCCACCAGACACATAACCATAAGTACCAACTGGTAGTATTGTGTTAATGAATTTTTGGCCAAATAATGAACTAGTCTCTGAGAATGCTCCCTTCATTTCATTATAAACTACACCCTTGAACACCAGATTTGAAGATTTATCTTCTAAATTTGTGTGTTCCAGTCGCCATCCCTCTTGAAGGAAATCTAATCTTTCCAAATTTGGTTTGAATACAGCATCTAGATAGACCTTCTGAAGATTTCTATAATCAATTTCATTTTGAGACGAGAATGGATAAAATGTGTAGTCAGGTCCCGTTAAGGCATTCATAAATGTTGCTAATGAACGATTAAGCATTTTGAAAAATGGGTCGCGCACAGGGTATTTTTCAGAACCACATAAAACAGTATGTTCTAGAATATGAGGTGTACCCATAGAGTCTTGGGGTGTAGTTCTAAAGCCTACAGAGAATACATTATTAGAATCATCTCGTTCTAAATGCAAATACTCAGTTTTCGTTTTTTCGTGAGTTAAAAAATATGCTGTCATGTTATACTCTTTAATTGGCTCCACTTCTGTGCAAAGGAACCCATGGTACACCTTTCCAGGTTGTAAGTTCTTGGCAATAGACTCCTTTTTTTTCAAAATGCCACTACTATATTGGCTTTTAATTTGACTAGTTAATGTTAACCGATTAAAGAAATTTGGCCATCCGTATCTTGATATTCGCGAGTACATTTTTCGAAAATTTCCTTCTTCAGTCCTGCAAACAAAAACCACCTCTCACTGTCTTTTTTTCAATAGTTTTATGGGTGTATAACGTGTTGCACCAAATAATTACATAAATAATTTCCAATATTTTTTGTGTATCGTGATAGATTATTCTAGTTCACAAAACAAATGAATATGATGCAATATTTTCACACTTACGTGTTATTAATTCCGTGAAGTAAGAATCAAACGTATTGATACTTTATATTAACGATTCCTTCTTCACTTTTCTAGATTGGTATATTATTTCATTATAATTTTCATATTATATACGGCTAATAACCTAACAACAGCACAGAATAGCAGGCAGACACTGATTTGACATTACGCAGTGTTACCTTCTTGATAAAATAAAAAGATATTGTTATTTTCAAACTCAAAATATATAAGAATAAAAGAAATGGTCTATAATTAATAAAATGATGTGTTTATCATTATACATTAAGGTATAAAAACAAAAATTGCTAAGAATTTACGACGAACTTAACAATGTAACTTTAATATTCTATGGCTCAAAAGATAACATCCTTGGTCGTAAAATAATATATTGAAATAAAAATTTATTTGACATATAAGATAAGTCACACTACTTGACAGAAAACAAAACCCTTTTTCTTTTGGTGTACTACACGTGTGTACGTGTGGGACCAAAATAGTAGTTATTTACCAATAAAATAACTATAAAATAAAACAAAATGAGTTTATACAACTTTAAAAAGATCGCTGTGGTCCCCACAGCTAAGGTAACTATTAATTTATTTTCTATTTGTTACTTGTTTTGTTCACTGATTCATTATAACCTATAAATATTTTTTACAGGACTTCATAGATATAATATTATCAAAAACCCAGAGGAAAACACCAACTGTGGTACATAAACATTACAAGATAACTAGGATACGTGCGTTTTATATGAGAAAAGTTAAGTTTACGCAACAGAATTTCCATGACAGATTGTCCAGGATTATACAGGTATAATTATAGGTATTAATTTTTTTTATGTAAAAGTAGTTAAAGGAGGCTTGAAATTAAATGTTGGTACATATTTATGTAAGATAGAAAAAATGGAAATAAAAAGTGTAATATTACACAACATTATTGGTGTGGTACAGTGCATAACTTCATGTCACAGCAATTAAAATAATATTTTGTGCGCAAATTCTTGACGACCTCGATTTCATATACGCTTACTCAAATTCCAGTGATTACACAATCAATATATATGTAGAGCTTCACATCCATATCAAAGAAACATGCAGCATTACACACAGGCATGGAAATTACATATTCTCACATATCAATAAGATACTCTTGTTTAGTTTATCATTGTCATCCCGACAGCCAATAAAATTTGACATTCAAACTTGTCCATAAATTATTTGCAAAGTTTAAAAAAACATTTAAACATTTGGGCAGCTAATTGTTGTATAGACCTATAGATAGATAAATTGTTGTATAGAGCAGGTTTGTGGCCTAATATGAGCTTCAGTTTAACCTCAGTGTATACCAATAAATAATCTGACAATGTCAGAATGAAAAACATAATAGCTAACTGCTGTTTTTGCCAGAAATAAAGCAATGTTTGACTTAACAGTGAAATCTTTTTAAAACTTTTTAATTACAGGAATTCCCTAAGCTAGATGATGTACATCCTTTCTATGCAGACTTGATGAATGTGCTGTATGACAAAGACCATTACAAGCTTGGTTTGGGCCAGCTCAACACTGCTCGACATCTGATTGACAAGTTAGTTATATAGTTGTATTATAGAACAATATTTCAAGTTTAACTAGCCTAGGTTCCAACTAGTCAGATGCACTAGAGTTGCACTTGTCTCTGATGCATAACTTAAACGTCTGCTATTCCTTATACATTGTCTTATACATAATATCAATATTGAATTTTTTTAGTCTCTCTGAGTTTAGATACTATTGAGATGTCTTTTGTGTTTGCTCCTTACACAATGTATAATAAAAACTCCTTGCCATATTTGTTTGCCAGTTAGGTTTTGAACTGCGGTCTTAATGGCTTTCTACTTGATTTTGATATAGTTTTTAACAATAGAGAGTATACTTCATTCCCCTGCCTCTTTGGAGATTACCGGTATAATGTTACTTTTTTTATCGATAAGTTGATCGGACCTTCTTGTCAGGCTTAAGATATACAAGTTGTGTAAGTTCTTTGTAACTTCATTGACATGAGTATAATGGTAAATATTAAGTCAATAATAATGTATCAACAAATATTAAATGTTTTGTTCAGATTATGTACTCTGATCTTAAGGATGGATTTTAATGAACTTTTCGTTAACCTGTGCTCCATGTTTAGATATATTAGTAACTTTACATTATCTCTCAGATCAATATAGTAAATTTAGTTTAGATTGTTCCAAGTTTGAGAACGTTCATTGCATTTGGTGTGACAAGTTCCTCTACTGTATATTTTACATAAGTGTTTATAAACATATAGAATTATTTTCAATATTTTAGTGTAGCAAAAGACTATGTCCGCCTACTTAAGTTCGGCGATTCCCTCTATCGATGCAAACAACTGAAACGCGCTGCACTGGGTCGCATGGCCACTATAATGAAACGACAAGCTGCTAATCTAACTTATTTAGAACAGGTGAGTGTGAGGCATCATCTAGTCACTGTTCAATACTCTGTGCTCTAGATAAGTGACACTTATTGAGAGTTGTTTGAATGTGTGTTGACGATATTGCTGAAGGCATCCTATGTGCAGCACATTCATGAAAAATTCTTACTATAATTAAACTGTAATGTTATTATGTATATTTGACTACATACTTGCATAATTGTGTGGAATTTCTATGCACCATGAAAAACTGTCATGGTGCTTACTACGAGTCACATTAATGAGCCTTAAATAAATAATATGTAATACCTGTAACATTTTCTATTATGTTTGTGACAATATTTCCATATTTCTGTAATGTCCTATTTCACCAGGTCCGGCAACATTTAGCTCGTCTGCCGTCAATTGATCCTTACACCAGAACAATTATTATCTGTGGCTTTCCCAATGTGGGTAAATCAAGCTTCATTAACAAGGTAATTGATGTCTATTTGTATATTGCCAAACTTTTAACTGTATTGTGCATTATAATATAATGAATATTCTTACATGCCCATAATACGATTTAGATTTCTTACCTTAATTTTTGTATATAAATGTAGACACAGAAATTGAGCCAGCCAGTCTTTGACTTTTGACCTTATATAAATTTTAATAATATATAGTATAGTCTACTTTGAAGTCTTTAAATACTGTTGCTGTCACATGTTGTTTGTCTGTTTTTTTAATATTATAAAATTTTAATATCGAAGCACTTGTTTAGGTTCTAATTGTATGTCATGTTTGTCAAATAAAAAATATGTTTGCAATAATATAGTCTCCATGCTATTTTTTAATTTGTAATCTGAAAAAAAATTAAAAAAACATATAATGTTCTATCATGTTTTA
The DNA here is from genome assembly GCA_018244755.1 of Jemadia pseudognetus. Lineage (NCBI taxonomy): Eukaryota > Metazoa > Arthropoda > Insecta > Lepidoptera > Hesperiidae > Jemadia > Jemadia pseudognetus. The sequence continues at coordinate 10,118 of DWTO01004491.1, forward strand.
TGTAGTTAATTGATTTGGCAATTGAAGCATCAAAATACTAGTTTACACTTAAAGAGTTGCAAATTTTATTAAAACAATGAAATCCAGACAACATTATGTTCTACAGTTTTATCATTTTGACTCTCTTGATATATGAAAATTGGGCCTATTAGAGAATAATTAAAAATTATGAAAATGCAAATGCATTTACATAATTTTTTTTCAGACAAATTTCTTTTCAGACATGTACTTAATATATGTGTATTATTTTCTTTTAAAATAAAAGATTATAATAATACCGTAATTCTGTAAGTCATATTGATATATTTTTCAGATTACGCGTGCTGATGTTGAAGTTCAACCTTACGCCTTCACCACGAAGAGTTTGTATGTGGGACACACAGATTATAAATATTTGAGATGGCAAGTAAGTATTAAGGAAATGTCTGTACATGTCTCCCAAGTCTTAAGACTGCATAAACGATACTTTCATTATTCATATATATTGTAAATAAATATAACATTTTCGATTTTACTATACAAAATATGGTGTTTAATATTTATCAGACATATAAAATTGTAATATGCATAGAGATACAATTATTATTTCTTATATGTGATTCCCAATAGAGACAAATATTCACTCATTACAATAAATAAATAATCACATGCATACTATGTTAAGTATAAATTGCGTTGAGAAATACAGATACGATACAGGTGTTCCACCTATGTGTGCAGCTGCATAAACATCTATATTAATTATTGAAATAGAATATAAATTCATTAAATATTTTAAAATTGTACCCCAGGTGATCGACACGCCGGGTATCCTCGATCATCCTCTAGAAGAACGCAATGTTATAGAAATGCAAGCGGTGACAGCCTTAGCTCACCTGCGAGCTGCTGTACTGTACTTCATTGATCCTTCAGAGCAATGTGGACATAGCATTGAAGAGCAGGTGAATATTCTATGCTTCTAATACTTTCAGGAACCAATTGGAGAAGACCTGAAATTATAACAATTTTATCTGATAACACAACTGCTGTTCTGCCAAAGAAATCTTGTTATTTCACTAGATACACGGGAGTGGATATTTTTATTACGTAAAAAAGAATCCTGATTGGAAATTGGTACTGTAAATTAATGATAACATTAATTTGGAATCTACATTCACGTAATTATAATCATTTAATATATATATGACTGCCTCGTTGGTCGTGTTGGTTGCAAGCGCGACTGCCGATCGGGAGATCCCGGGTTCAATTCCCGGGTCGGGCACTACAAAATTTTTGTAAGTTAGATTTTCTAATAGTTGCTCAGAGTTTAGATATTTGCCCGGTATATGGCAATAGGTTCACCACCTGTTCCATAGTAGGACATAAACATAACTGGTGA
>DWTO01004492.1:0-11494 GCA_018244755.1 Jemadia pseudognetus
GAGACTTCATTGAGACTATTGACATTATGCAAGGAAGGACTTTGTCTTTGTCTGAAGGAATGTTTAACGATTTTTTTGTTAGTTTTTACATCATATTAAAAGCCATTGTAAACAGTTACTGTAGACGTTACCATATTTTATAGCGAGAAAATATATCTGCCTCGTTGGTTGTGTTGGTTGCAAGTGCGACTGCCAATCGAGAGGTCCTGGGTTCAAATCCCGGGTCGAGCACTATTGGATTTTTGTAATTAGGATTTTCTAGTAGTGGCTCGTAGTCTGGATGTGTGCCCGGTGCATGGCAATGGGCTCACCACCTTCTCCATAGTGGGACGTAAACGTAACTGATGAAACGTGGGAGTGTACCTACTACGTTACCCTGCCTACCTCTTCGGGGATTACAAGCGTGATGTTACGATGAAAATATTAATCTTTAATTAAAAGGTAATAAAATTGTAACAATTTATGAAATAAATTTTATAGTTTGCTGTCTTCAAGTGAATAATTAAATGAGTTTCATGTAACTACATTATCAAGCTCTGTTACAAGTAATGCAATAAGTGTCGTGGTTACCGTACAAATATCTCACCATATCTAGATTTAAGTTATTAAAATAGATTCTTCGTTCAAGGACTTGTCACATACAAACATCGTAAACTCGTAATTAACAGTACTAGTTACTGTAATAGACTTACGAACACTGGTTAGAACTTTATCCTCCAATTACCATATCGTACACTCAATTTAGGGTTATCTCAATGTTGTATGTAGTATACTGAAGCTGGGATTATTTTTACTAAAAGATATATTTTTACAATGATATAGAGACTATGAATAGTCGTTAGTAGAACATTATATAATTAAGTGTCTCTTTTAATTGTCTTTGTCTTAAAAAAATGTTTTCCAATAGCATTCCCACGGTTCGCTTAATTCTAAGAATTGGAGAGATACTTGGGAATTTAATTTTGATTGAATTAAAGTTAACCGAAGGTGATACTATTGTTCAGTTATGTTAAAATATCTTCTCTTAGTTTATTTTTTCTATACTTATCCATTACATTATCTATGGATGCTGCGTTAGATCACTATGAAGAATAAATAAAATGTATTTGTATGCAATCCGAGCAAGAAATAGTGTTTATTGTACGAGAAGGTAGACCTTCATTTTCGCTCATCACCTGGCGGTTAGTGTAAACAAAGCTAATATTTTCACACTTTATAGATGTTAGCATTGTCGCCTAGATGGCAGCACTATGAATTAGTTCGTAATACCATCATCTGAGACAGGATTTAGCGATTTAGCAGTACCAATATTAGTAGTAGCAATCCTTAACTCTGTTGCACATTTGTTCCGTGTGTTGATATCCGGTAGTTCACAGGAATCAATTTTGGTAGGATCGCATCGAAATAAATATATATTCAATAAGTTATCGAAAGAGCGAGTGGCAGCCCTATAGGTGCCAAATGTGAAACAAAGTCACTCCAGATTACATCGTCGAATCCGTTCATCGTTAATTACCCGGTTATTAAATTACTCGGTTACTTAAAAGCCTGTTCTACAGTAAAGTACTAATTTGTATTATTACTTTACCAACAACGATTTCGTTTATAAATGTTCCATGCCGTGTTCGGATTCTTATCTGACGTTTGATTGTTTTGTACATCAATAGAGACACTTTTTGCTTTTTCTTCTTCGTCTGTTTTCTCGATCACATCATGAAGTCAGATTTACAATTGGAACACATTTTATTTCAAGTGGAAATATCGTCGTGATAGATGCTAACGATTCTTGTATATAACGGGAGATAGTGAGCGCAACGGGAGATAGGGGATCGTTATATTAAAGAAAGACCTTAAATTTTCCAATGCATTGTGGCTGCGGAAACAGTTCATTACAGGGCGGATGCACGCAGTCTCCACCCCTTGCTGAATATAAGTGTGAGCTTCTATATTGGAGACAGGCATGATTGAAACTTTAGTAGCAAATTTTAATTCTTAGGCAAATATCAAGACTGGTAAATTTCTGTGTTATTGAAATGTGTTTTTGTGTATGATAATGTGTGTGTGTGTGTGCGTCTATAGAATTAGTAATATATCAGTAATATATATAACTTAGTATGTATTTAGTTTTTGCTCTTCTTAAAAGTTATTTTTGGTGTTGGTAAATATTAATAAAATATGTCCCTACAAAATTAAATATCTTTAAGTTAAATATTCTTATGTATGAATGATTTAATCAGCAAATAGCGTTTACAATTTGCAATCGTAATGAATTAAATTTCGAGTTATTTTGGTTAATTTAAATCGAAATAATTTATTCCGATATGACCTTTGCTATAAGGTCATTGCGAATGAATACGATAAATATGTATTTCTTTCTGTAGAATTAAATTTAGTTAGCTATAATTAGTTTATTTATATTATTCTCGTTTCATATAATTATAAGATAATAGTACCTACTGTTATCAATTTATTCAGTTTCGCTGTAAGGCTAATTACTGCTGTATTTGAAGCCAGCAGGTATATTTGATATAATCAATGCAGCTTTCAGAAGCGACCATATGTTTATGAAATGTTTGTTCAATATTGGTAGCCCTTAAAATTAAATGTCGGCGGCATATGTAAAGAACTATTGAGGTCTATATATATTCATTATTAACTATATTAAAAGTGTTTGATTAACATTTCTGTATAAAGCTTGATTTTACAACATATGAACATACCTAACTTAACTGATTAATTATTTTTGACAACTTATTAATGATTCGACTGCTTCGCTGGTCGAAGTCGATCAAGAGGTCCTAGATTCAACTAGATTTTCATAAGTTAGAAATTCAGTAGTGGCTCTGAGTCTGGATTTCTGCCCGGTGTATGGAAATGGGTACACCCACTATTTCACCACGGTACACGAAAGTAACCAGTGAAACGTGAGGTTTATCATTTTTTTTTATTTCTCTGCCTACCTCTACGGGTATTACACGCGTTTTATTACTATTTTATATCGTTTAATTAATAATTCCTGTACAGGTGATAATAAGTAAACTTACACATTGATTTTTATTTCAATATTTAGTATTTAGATGATCGTTGGTAAAGTTAAATTGTTATTGCGAAAAAAATTAATACGGTCAGACTTAACCAGGTGTACCAAAGTACGTTCATATATTTGCGTATGTGATGTTTGTATCAGTTCCCTGGAGCGAGATGACTGTTGAATAATGTGTTGCATCATGCAAGGTCACGCGCGGTGTTCTCATTAATGTCCATTGAATTCGCTGCCGCCGCGCGCACCGGCTGCTGTTAGGGACGCCACTGACACTGAACTTGCGTTTGCAAAGCTTCAATTTATTAATATTGCAATTATAACTGTGTTAACTTTAGCTGTAATTGTGTAAACCACCTTTAATTTTTTTATTTTGAATGATTTTGCTTCTAATATGATGTTCTCGATGATAATGATTTTTTATAAATATGTATGTAGGTATATATGTTGAATGTATTAAATATTTTTAGCACTTCGTTGTCTCGTATAGCTAGGCTGTGTTAATGGTTTTAGCTGAAAGTAATAAGCAGATGTAATGAAATATAATAGTAATTTTATTACCTTAAAGATAGGTAAACGGATTGTATCTGTCGAAGGGTTGTGAGAATCAATTTAATGGCCCGATTGAAACATACAAAATATCACTCCTCTATTTTCTGCTTGGAGGTGTACACTTCCTCGTTTTAGTAATTATGTTAATGTCTCATGGATCAGGGGGCGAGACTGGAGGGTAAGAGTATTAGTCAGTGTAATTAGCAACAGAATAGGCAAATAGATGTTGATGTATTTCTGTATTGGAAACATTGTTAATTACTCACAATAAAATATAAGTTTAACGTTGTCTGCACGTCGTGAATTTTGAATAATATGAAATTTTATAATACCGTCGAAATTCATATTGAACTGTAAGCCATCAGTGGTTACGAACATTAACGAGACAGAGGGCTGCACTTGAATGGCGGCCATGCTAAATTAAAATCGGGAACTTTATTAACTGTACCAATAAATCAACCACCAAAATGAAAGATTGGGTCGTATATGACATGTAATTTAAATAAACTTTTAATTAACGACTTATCACTTAAAGTATTTTATATCTGGAAAATATAGTCGCTGCGTAAGCAGGATCGCAGACACACATATATACTCAGTAACAAGTTTCTCTTTCGTCTGGACTTTACTGGACACTTAATGTTGAATATAGTAAATCTTCAGGTGTTTCTCACCAATCTGTTTACTAAGACTTTCTAATACCTCACGCTGTTTATTGAGCCACGTGACCAAATCGTCAGCTAAGTGAGTTTTCCTGAATACAGCCATATCAATTATCTGGTAGTTTAATTATTCCAGGGCTGCGGTTATTTTTAATGCTTCATCTATGCTGGTTTTTAGAGATATGTTCGTTGACAATGGATTCAGTTTTGTTCTCGTTTCTGAGCGACATCAACAACTCTTTGCTTGGTTAGACTATCTACTCAAATTTATTATTTTAGTGTATATTTGGCTATCGCAAGCGGTAATATGTAGGATTGGAGCACGAAGCAATGGAATCTCGCATTCAGTTGTGACGGTTTTCGCATCTACGGGCTTACGTATGGAATGCTTGAGTCATGCTCAATAAGTAACCCTAAGCCATATTAAATAGGATTTGAGCGAGCGGCACTGCAAAATTGCGGTATTTGCATCTAGGAGGTTACGTATGGAGTTTTCGGGGCAGCTTAGTTATATTTGAATACTTTTCAAATCTCGCTTAATAAAAAATATATGCAAATAAGTTGTGTGCAATAAACTCACGCTTTCAATTCACGCCTACCTCTGCGGAGATTACAGGCGTGACTTTACGTTTATACGTATAAGTCGACAATTAGATTAATATATTATATGAATGAATAACTACACCTGATTTAGTAAACAGATAAAAATATGTCATTTTAAATAGCAACTGTTATTTTCTGTGTTAGTTAAATTTGGTTACATTTGAAGTCGAAATGAAGGAATATGTTTTGGAGTTTATAATGTCAATATTACCATTTCTGTAGCAACAAAAAGCTGTGTGTCCCTTTCACTTATGTCATTTACCTTGAAATATTTCAAATAGCCGGTATAGTGGTTTAAATTAAGACTTGAATAATAAAATGTTATTATGACCTGTGGTGAATGTTACCCCAGAGATAGAGTTGAGGTGACCCGACGTATAAGGGATGTTTGGGCTTCACTCGAATAGTCTACAAAATTTCTCTATTTGCATAGTGCATTACTTAGATTCTGAACGATTTATAAGTACAGCATTATTAGTGAGGTGAATGGAATTTTGATTACTGGTCTGTTTGGGGACTCATGGGTAATAAACTCATGACCCCGGCTGAGTGGTCAGGTTTACCACTGAACCGACAGGTCGGTTAATGTATGTGAAGTACTATTCAGATTTGGGTAACAAATTTAAATTACTAACCAAGTTAATTGTAACACATATTACCGGTAATTAATTCAAAATTAATATAATCCACGCGCTACAAAGACGCGTAGCGCCGTAGCCAGTAGCGTTATGAATTTTAAAATGTACAATTTTAATAAGAGTTCTACGGCGCCGAGGTCACTGACTGGCCGCGCCTCCTCTACGGAATCGTTTCACTGACGCGCGTTAAATAATATTAGATGATATTAGTGTAATGTGAATATGGCGTTATTTTTACCCATATATGAACTTCCCAATGTGACAATTGTAAATATGATATTAATATAAATTCAGATAACATAGAAGTACGATTGTTAAAGCTTAAAAGAGATGGAATATCGAAAGCGATTTATTACTTTATGCTCGATAAAGATGTCTTTTTGGTATGTACCTGTCGTAGTTTTTATTTCCATAGTAAAACACCATCATTAACCCTTTATGTCCACTGTTGGACCCGGATTTCCTGTCAATATTATTAGTATTAAGTTCAAAGTCAACCACGCTGGCCAAGGGCAAGTAAGTTGACTAGAACTAGATACGAAATAAAATATATTATCGTTAGAAACTCACGAACTCTTTTGCGGTGAAACAAGTGATAGCCACGCCCGCTAGGATATTGCATTGAATACCGTCATACAATTAACTTCCGCTCACTTTACGTGTTTGTTTTCAGGGGCGATCTAACGAGCGTTTTTAATAGATAACATTGTGTGTTTACTTTGCAAAGTGTATAGTAGTGAGATGGGTGCCGCTTAATGCGATACGGAAAAAACGTACGGGTTGGCGGTTTTTGTTTGTGTGTTCCGCTATTTTTCGGACAACATCTCTTCTCCTGTTCTTCCGTTTATGAAATTGTTTTTGGATTTCTATTGACCTATGGTTTAGTATGAGCAATGAATATATAAATTCAATGTGATAGATGTATACTGGACATATATATTATGTAATATATAAAGTTGTTACTATGATTGTACCAAGTAACAATTGCATAATGGAAATGTTAGACACGATAAGTTCAAGAGATACTCGTAAGTGTTATTCTAATTGTCAATTATCTGGATTGATTTTGTACGTGAGATTCTTTAAAAATGCTTTGAAATATTTTATTTAGAAGAATAGTTGGAAAAGAAAAGTCTAAGTTAAAACATTTATTGTCGGGCCAAGACCGAATCACAATTACAGATATAAAATAGTCGCCGTGTTTTCACAACCGCGAGATACAATCGCGGAATGCTTTAAAGAAGAAAAATCTCCCGCCATTTTGTTAAAGACTAATAACTCCCTTGGAGCTATCGTGTCCCTGGATAGCAGTTAAATGCGCCAAATTGGGCCCTCCCGTCACCAGAGCCCAGTTTTATAGCGCCTTATATCTTCTAAGCCGCCTACCGCCGTGGCTTTTGATAGCATCGATTCTTTATCGAGGATTTTAACATAGAAATTGAAATAAATGGTTTGAGGTATATTCATGCCTTAACAAGAAGCTTTGAAATAAGTAATCTGAAACGCCTGTAGGAATTCAAGCATATTTTTAATATTAAAAAAATGCAAATAGTTTACAATACTCTGATATGAACCATTTTGTCTATGTCCTAAAATAAGTAACAGTAATATTATCTAATAAAATAAAATATCTTTAGGTGTGTGCTACAAATTTAATATTAAGCAGTGCTCAAAAACACAGCGATACTGATAATCCTCCGAAACCCAAAACTGTAAATTCAAATGAACTGTAACGATTGAGCGCGTAGAAGTAACCGCAACCGCAGGTACAACGGTAACACGTGCCTACACCCTGTAACAAAGATTGAAACTATAGTACATTGCAGTAGGCTTAACTCATATGTGCGTAACATTTAAATTAATTCACTTGTTTACTATGTTGTACGCAGTGGAACTATAAAAGGATCAGAAAAAAGTATACAAAGGTCACTATGGTTATTGAATTGGATACAGAGTTCAATGTTTAATAAGGTAATGTGAGTTAGTTAAAACACAAGGCAACTGTAAGGCTATTAAAGCTAACTGTTGTAATATTAATGCAGATGTCAAAATCCTTTGCATTCCGAAAACAATTCTACAGTTAGGCAACATATCTGCAAACATGCGCGGTGCAGCTGATAATGTTCTGCGGTACGAAACGGGAAATTCAAATATACTGTAGCGAGTGATATGCGTTAGACACCGCAACTGCATCGCGGGTGCCGCGAGTACGTCAGTAGCTGCATCATAGATCAAGCGTATCATAGACTAGATATGCCGCTATGAATTATTATATTAAATATCATTCGTCGTTTATTGAAGTAGGTAGCATTGTTTATTTAATTTTATTTGGTTTATCTATTTGTTTGTTTATAATAAGTTTTAGCAACGTTATCTAATGAATAATAGTTTTTATTTTCATATACTACTTCTTTATACTACTCTACTTACTCAAGTTGTAATCCCACCTGGCCGGAATAATAGAACTTAATATTTAAGTTCTATTATTTCATTGGTCTAAAAAAAGGCTTATAAAATAATCAAAGATTAATAAAATTTGAATACTCAATTATTTTACCACCGAAACTCTCGAAGGTAAACGAAAAATTCGTTTGTTTCGAAACTAGCTTCGCGAATCATTATCACGAATTAAAGAGCCGTGCTAAATTTACACAATACAGCCAACTCGAGACCCAACTTGTAGGTAATAGTTGGTCTACGATTGGATTAACGGCTGCCATCTTGGAACTGGGGAAAGTTGTAAGCACTCCCGAGTAAGGGAAACACTGCAGTAATATATTTAAAATTTGAGCTTTAACAGTTTTTGTTTTAAATTTTGTTAGAGAAGAATAGTTACATTTTACAAAGTAATACAATGTTAATAATGTAGACGTTTTTTTATTTGATTAGTGGCGGTTGAATTATTATGATTAATTTAAAATGTAGAATATATAGGTGAACTGAAAGGCCTAGGATTTAATAGGATCAATTAATAGGGTCAATTGATTTATAACAATCCTCAAGCAGTATCTGTAGTATTTTATATGTGAACGACACCTCTCTGTCACTTTACCTATGATTTAAAATTAAATATTTATTCTGTCAATAAAGCCGATGAACGCTAAACAATATTTTAGCAACATGTTTACTCGACACGTTTATTATATCTACATATTAACATACGTAGTAAATTTTTTCCATACGTCTTTTGTTTTTAGTTCTTTTAATACATATTTATCTGCGTATTTATTACTCTGCATTGAGGCTATATTCATACAAATAGACAACACACCGGGCCGCTTAAATCGCGCTGAAATTCTTGAATCGGGCCGCATTAACGCTCTTTGTTTGCCGCGACTTTAAAGCTTTGTTCAGTTATTGTTAGGGTTGTCGTAACGGAGTCGTGGTTATTAAATATTTATTTTAAAACTCACTTTTTTCTTTGTACTCGCATATTCCACCAATACCAGAGACTACTTAAGAGAATATGTAACACTATCATAAGTAGATTACAGAGATGGGTTTTTTTGTACAGTTATAATGTATGCTATGCATGGAGAAGCTATGTTATGCATGGCTGTAAATACTTCTTAGCATGCTGTGGAAGTTATGCATGGATATCATTAAAGCAGGAATTGTTGCCAGAAAAATGAGTATATTTCCATTATTTGAGTTTTTATACGCATGGTATAAAAGTAAATAGGTATTTTTAGATGATAAATTACCAGAAAATAAGGCATAATTTTCATTAACTGATACATAGAAGAATAATAGTTCTACATCAAAATATACTGGAAAAATCTCGACATCATTAACATAAACTTCAAGTAGTTATAAAATCTTGATTGCCTTTTAAATAAGAGAAACTAGAACGCAAGACAAATATTATCTTTAGAGACTCGTTTCCATTCAGCAGCTCCAGATGAGTTCATTTTTTTTTCTGTAGACGTTGGCTTGGTTTATGAAATATTAGCTTAGCCCGTCCACCATGAATTGTATGAAAGGTATGTTTTTAGGAATATAGTTGAGCGTATTTTAAAAATAGAATAATTTTTTATAAGTCGGTTATAATTATATCGTACCCACAGTGCTTTAGGTCACAGGCTGCTTAAATGTTATGGTATGTCATCTTTATATGGAGTTCAAATTCCATCAATTCTATATAAATCTTATCATTTTTGACAACCCTAGTTATTAGCCTTAGGCTGAATCCAGAAAAGAGATATTGTGTGATTTCGCCACCTCCCTCCAACCCTCTTCTTCGCAATGAAGCAATCTTAAAAGGAGATAACTAATCTCCCTAATTGATCTTTTCCTTGATGAGATGAACAAATGGAGACAGACTGCTGAGCAGCATTAAAGCCTCTTGTTTCCCAATTAAGATTGTTGGTCTCAATAATTTGTTACATTTTTTAAATTTAGTATTTTTTGTAAGACATGTTTTTTCGCATTTTTTTAATCTAGTACTATTATCCGTTGTGCTTTCTGGTCCTTGTTCAGAGTCCTATTAACAATTAATTTGTTTAATTTCGACGATATTTTATACCTATTCTTTTGTATTTGTGCCGTAATAGAGTTTATAAAAAATTCCAATGTGTTTTCATATTTTTGTTATTATTCCACCCTGTATTTTCTCTTTATTAATCTGAATTTTGTTTGCTTAGCACTGCTCTGTGGGAATCTTGCTCCATTTATATGCGTTATTCTAACTTTGTCGTGTTTTCAAAGGTAATATGAAAGAGAACACTCTTTAGCGACCTCTCTGGAACCTTCAGAGACCGCCTTTTGTATTATGGTTATAGTTTGTTTTGTGTAAGGGTGTTAATGTATATTTCTGTGATGTAAGTATTAAGGGTTTCTATACAGACTCATTGCAAAATATTTTTTACTATTAAATGTAAGTGAAATTTAAAACGTTAATATGCACCCTTTCAGGACGATAAATGCAGGTTATAAACGCTTGGAATAATTTATCTTTGGGAATTTTGATAGATAACCCTATTGCCATATACCGGGCACAAATCCAGACTCCGTGTCACAACTAGAAATTCTAAATTAGAAAAGTCCAATGGGACGCGGCCCGGGATAGGAACCCAGGAGATTTCGATCAGCAGCCACGCTTTGCATCAACCAGACTAACGAGGGAGAAAACGAAAATAAAAAATAACAGTAACGATATAAAATATTTTCGATGTACATCATCGTCTTTGAACTGCTAGCATTTGGTTACGTGGGCAAAGTGACAGAACGGCGCAAATTCAAAGATTGCAACTCCGATGGTCACAAACTTCGAACTAAAATGTCGTTTGGAACTTACTGACCCCGCTTGTTACTGTCGTACGTTACAGCAATGAAAGGTCACAAATGATGAATTAGTGAGTGTTTGTAGATTGAAAATTACGTCAAAAGCAATCAATTAAGTTTCTTTTGATTCGGTTAATTTATTTTATAACGGCGACTTCTGATTGCAACTGTTCTGTTAAAAGGCCGGTCAAGTAATAAGTCATAAGTGAGCTCGGTAGTCTTCTTGCGGTAGAACAGATGCCTTACAACGCTGAAGCTAGAATCTGCATAAAGGTCAGTACAGACCGACTTTCAGCGTTATTGCGATTCGAATATACTGTAGGTAGAGTGCTAGTCTCTTTGGTTAGTTCGGATCCTTATCCCATGCGGTGGTTCTCTGTTTCGTGAATCAATGTATTGAGAAGCCGTATATACAAGTGTGCTATGGAAATGCTATGCTTTGAAACCATCTAGTGAATTAATAGCTCTAACTGAAATAAGCTGTAAATACTGAGTAAAGCTATAAAAAAAGTTTATCTAAACTTTTCCATAAAACTGTTGTTCGTAATTTCAATAAAAACGCTTCAGTGAAGAGTTTACTACGGTAAGAAATTGTTAAATCGCTAGTAACGAATTACTGACTCGTAGATAATATAGTGTTGGTTTCAAGTGCGACAACCTAAGAGGTCCTGAGTTCAAATCCCCATTCCGGCACTATTGGATTTTTCTAACTTAGA